>LOJH01008501.1:29547-42723 GCA_001685095.1 Ellobius talpinus
CAGCCTGGTCTACAAGAGCTAGTTCCAGGACAGGAACCAAAAACTACAGAGAAACCCTATCTCAAAAATCAGAGGGAGAGGGAGGGGGGGAGAGGGAGAGAGAGAGAGAATTTGTTTGTCCTGCTCTTTGTTAACTGTTCCACAAACAGAAATAAAGTGGGCTGGGTGGTGGTGGTGCATGCCTTTAATCCCAGCAAAGGCAGAGGCAGGTGGATCTGATCTATAGAGCAAATTCCAGAATGGCCAGGACTACAGAGAAACCCTGTCTCAGCAAAACAACAAAAAGCAAAAACAGAAATAAAGTGTTATTATGTAATGCTACCGTATTACATGTTTATCGTTAGTTTCCCCTTCGCACCTCCTTTGCCAGCAGTAGTCAGGATCCTGGGTCTTGTGCCTTGCTGTTCTGAACTTTTATCCCCTAGTGCTCTCCTTCCTGTACAACTTCCTTCACAGAACTTACAGCTCTTTGCATGTGATTGTTAAAAACTACACACATACACTGAACAAATCACCCTGCTTAAATAAGTCAGTAGAGAGAAAAGGAAACTGAGTTTTCAATTTGTGAACCACTGCATAAAGAGGGTGTTTTAAACAAGTATTATTGTTTTTAATTTTCTGAGACTGGGTCTCACTACATAGCCCTGTCTGGCCTGTAATTTACTAAATTCATTTAAATTTACAAAAATTAAATGAGCTTCAGCAAATTCTTGCAATAAATACTAGGCGGTTATTTTAAATAATGAAGCATGGGCCAGCAAGATAGTCAAATATTTGAGAAAAGGTGCTGTTGCCAAGCCTGAGAACCTGAGTTTGATCCCCACATAGTAAAAGAAGATAACTGACTCCCTTCAAATTGCGCTCTGATGTACTCAACACTATGGTACATGGATACCCACCCACATATACACAAATAAATAAAGTTTTTTAACTGAAAAAAATCCCACATTTTAAAACCTGGATATAAATTTATAAAATAGGTTGCTTCATAACCCACATAGTTTTTAATAACATAAAAACAAATAAATACTAATACATTGCACGAGAAGTGCGGTCGGTCATAACTGCTAAGCCGTCTCTTCGCTCCTGCCCTCCCACACTAACTTTTCACACAGCATTCTAATCCCTTAATTCTATTTCACTACCTACTCATATGAGTGACATATACACAGATATTTATAGAAATGTTTATTCTGGCAGACACCTTTAACCCCAGCACTCAGGAGGCAGGTGGATATGTGTGAGTTCAAGGCCAGCCAGTCAGTAAAACCTGCCACAAAATCTAAAAAAAGAAAAAGGAAAAAAAAGCACAGTATTGGAAATTTCTTCAATAGAGGACTTAATAAAAAGTGTGAAATCCTTACATTTTTTACAGCTGTTAAAAATAAGAACAAGGGCTGGGCACACACCTTTAGTCCCATCACTTAGGACACAGAGGCAGGCACATATCTGAGTTTAGGTCAGCCTGGTCTACAAAGAGAGGTCCAGGATAGCCAGAGCTACACAGAGAAACCCTTTCTCAAAAAACAAACAACAAAAATGAACAAGAGAGATTAAGTATTTACTTTTAACTGACACACATAGTATATGCATGTGTAATAATTACATTAGTGCAACACAGCCTGATGTATACATCAACACATATACAATAATGATCAGGATAACTGACATATCTATTACCTGACATGTCATTTCCTTGAACATTCAAATTTCTGTGAAAAAAAATCATTAACAGATTAATAGGAATCACACTGAATCTTCAAAATACTGAGTAGCACTGCCATTTAGTAAAATTCTTACCATCTATAAAACTCTCTTACTATGTCTTTTCATTTTTTGTCTCAAAGGTACTTTGTAGGGCTAGAGAAAACTGGCTGCTCTTCCACAGGACCCTGGTTCAATTCCCCGCACACATGGCAGTTCACAACTGTCTGTAACTCCAGTCCCAGGGATCTGACACCCACACAAAGACATACAAGCAGGCAAAACAACAATGCACATTAAAAAAAGAAAAAAAAGTTTCTTTAAAAAGAAAGTATTTTGTAGTATCATTATAAATCAATAATATCCTCATTTAAATTTATTTATTTATTTATTTTGGTTGGGTTTGGCTTGGCTTTTCAAGACAGAGTTTCTAACCCTGGCTGTCCTGGAACTCATTTTGTAGGCCATCTGCTTCTAAGGGAGATCCACCTGTCTCTGCCTCCTGACTGCTGGGATTCAAGGTATGTGCCACCATGTTCAACTCAACCTTAGTTAAATTTATTTATAGGTTTTAGGTGCCTTTAAAAAAAACTTAATTTCTTGCTGGATGGAGGTGGGCATAAGCCTTTAATCTAAGCACTTGGGAGGCAGAGGCAGGTGGATCTCAGTAAATTTATGGACAGCCTGGTCTACAAAGCAAATCTCAGGACAGCCAGGACGGATACACAGAGAAACCATGTCTTGAAAAACCACACACACACACACACACACACACACACACACACGTCATACACAGTTTATACACACTGAGACATCGAGCCATCCTTACATCCCTGGAATATAGCTTATTTCAATTGTAGGTATAATATTAATGTACGGCTGAGCTAGATTTGTTAGTTTTGTTTACAATTCTTGCATCTCTTCATCATTACAGAGTAACCTCTTTTCAAAATTTTTTTTAATTTAATGTATATTTTTTTCTACTCACTTTTGATTTCTGCTTGTGGGGAATCGTTTTTGATCCTTTCATTTTTGGTTTTTTATGTATCTTCACTAATGAACTGGGTTTCTTGCACGCAGCATATAAAAAATAGTTATATATTTTAGCTGAATAACTGAATCTATTTACATTCAAGGTTATTACTAATAAAACATGTTTTTGCTGATCATAGTGGCACACGCCTTTAATCCCAGCACTTGAGAGGCAGAGGCAGGCAGATCTCTATGAGTTTGAGGCCAGCCTGGCCTACAGAGTGAGTCCCAGGACAGTCAGGGGTACATAGAAAAAAAAAACCCGTAGCTCAAAAAAAAATACTTTTGGTTGTTTTGATTCCTTCGTTCTTTGGTAGTTTTCTCTAATTGATTCTTCTGAGCATCATTTCATACTTCTTTTTTACATTTTCATTTATTGCAGCTACTCCGGTGGTAGTCATTCCCTTGGCTTTTGTTGTCTTGGAAAGTGTTTCTTCTTCAATTCTAAAGAATAATTCTAGTAGGTACAGTAATCTTGGTTGCTCCTTTCCACCGCACCCCAGGATTTTGAATATATATCATCCATTTGATTCTAGTCTATATGGTTTTTCCCAGAGACATCTATTTTGAGTTTAATAGCACTTCCCTTCATTATATTTTTGGGTTTTTGTGGTGCTGGGATCAAATTCAGGCCTTTATGAATGCCAGGCAAGTGCTCTACCACTAAGCTACATACACAAGCTAACTTAACACCTTTTTTCTTGCTATTTTTTAGAATTCTCTTTATCTCATCATACTTTTGACGGATTTACTATAAGCTTTGGGAAGGATCTTTAAAAAAGAAAAAGAGGCCAAATCTAAAGACTCTTTTGAACCTATTAGACCTAGATATCCATCTCTTTCTTAATATTTGGAAAGACTTCAAGAATTTCATGGAATAGACTTTTTTTTCACATAAGGGTCTTGCTGTGGAACTTTCTACACAGGTTGGCAATTCTCAAACTGACAATCCTCCTGCCTCTTCCTCCCAAATCATAGGGTAACAGGTGTGCCCTACCACACCTAGCCACCTCTTAACTTTAACAATATATATCTTTATTGCTTATTTGTCAATTCAACATTACCTCTTGATGCTCATTGTGAAAGAGAAAGCTATTAAAGGTGGCAATCTCCCCACCCCTTTCCACCAGTCTATCCCTTTTATTATTGTAATTGTCACATTCTGCCCTGCAATCACAGCATACTGGGCTCTGTCCATTCCTATGGTGACTCAAGGGTGACTCAAAGTTGAAAATCAAGAAATATCACTTTTAGCTGGGTAGTGGTGGCTCACTTCTTTAATCCCAGCACTTGGGAGGCAGAGGCAGGTGGATCTCTGTGAGTTTGAGGCCAGTCTGGTCTACAAAGTAGGTTCCAGGATAGCTAAGACACAGAGAAGCCCTATCTCAAAACAAAAACAAAAAACGGAAAAAAAAGGATTTCAAATAGCTATGACCAATGTTATAAAGTTCTCTACTAAAAACAAGTAGAAAACATATAATAAAGACAATTTAAGCATATGTAAATTCTAAAAGAAAAATATTAGAAGAAAATACTGACCAGGTACAACGGTACATGCCTTCAACCCCAGCACTTAGAAGGCAGAATTAAGTAAATTTATGTGAAGGTGAGGCTAACCTGGTGCACACAGAAAGTTCTAGGGTCACATACTGAGACCCTGACAGAAAGAAGTAAAGACAGATACATACTGTATTAAAAATGAAATCTTAGCCTGGCGGTGGTTACGCACACCTTTAATCCCAGCACTCAGGAGACAGAGGAAGGCGGATCTCTGTGAGTTCAAGGCTGGCCTGTTCCACACAGCAAGTTCCAGGACTGGCTCCATAGCTACTGGGAAACCCTGTCTCAAACAAACAAAAAACAAACAAAACAACAAAAAACAAACAAACAAAACAAAAAACAACAACAAAGGGCTGGAGAGATGGCACAGAGGTTAAAAGCAATGGCTGCTCATGCAGAGGTCCTGAGTTCAATTCCAAGCAACCACATGGTGGCTCACAACCAACTGTAATGAGATCTGGCGCCCTCTTGTGGCGTGCAGGCATATAAGCAGGCAGAACACTGTATACATAATAAATAAATACATCTTTTAAAAAAACAAACAAAGAAGAAATCTTTGGCTGGTAAGATGGTCCCAGGAGTAAAAACACTACCAAACCTGATGACTTGAGTTCATCCCTGGGTCCCATATGATGGAAGGGAAAGAATGAGCTCTCACAAATTATTCTCTGACCCCCCACATGTACGCCACAGTGTACACACACACACAAACACACACACACATGAACTCTCACATATTGTTCTCTGACCCCCCACATGTATGCCACAGTGTACACACACAATGAACTCTCACATATTGTTCTCTAACCCCCCACATGTATGCCAGTGTACGCACACACGCGCACGCGCACACACACACCCCCACCCCAAAAATAAAATCTGTGATGGGTTCATTAGTAGACTAGATTTTACTGAAGAAATAAATCAATAAACTTCAAAGCATTTCAATAGAGGCTATAGGTATAATAAGTTCAGTCATAGACTGTACACCTAGCCCCAGTACTGCAGAGTGTAAAGATAAGGATATTTCAATAAAATTTCCCAAACTGAAATACTGAGTGGAAAAAAAGAAAACCCAAAACACCCAATAATATGTGACAATTTCAAATGAGTAAGAGAGACAAAACCAAAATGTCCAAAAGGCGAAGAAAAAAACAGCCCATGAATTTGAGAGAAAGCAAAAGGGAATAAATGGGAGGAGCTGGAGGGAAGAAAGAAGGGGAAAAGAGGGTGAGATCAGCTCCAGCAGGATGCTTCTGACCTCTACTCGGATGCTGTGGCACATGCACACACAATTACCTAAGATAAAAACATAAGTAGCTATTATATTTTGTCTATAAGAAACATTGAAGAGCCAGGGGTGGTGGCAGCACAAATCTTTAATTCCAGCACTCATGAGGCAGAGACACGTAGAGGCCAGCCTGATCTACAGAACTAATTCCAGGACAGCTAGGGCTACACAGACAAAGGAAGGGAAGGAGGGAAAGAAAAGAAAGAAAGGAACAAAATGAAACATTGAAGACTTAACAGATGGCCTAGAAAGATCGCTCAAGGACTGACCACTTGTTATTCTAGGGTTCAACTCCCAGTACCGACATGAAGATTCACAACTTTCTGCAACTTTAGTTCTAGAGAATCGGATGACCTCTTCTGGCCTCCAAGGTATGCATGTGGTACACACACACACACACACACACAAGCATGCATGCATGTATGCAAGCACACAGTCAAAACACTCATATAAAAATCTTAAAAAATTAACCACTAGACAGCCCATAAAAGGGTACTAATAAATTCCACTACAGTTATCAAATTAATAACAAAATTCCAAGTATAATGAAATGTTACTGATACTAATTATTTAGCTATGACCTTTAGAACGCCTAAAAGTAAAATCCAGCAGCACCAAGGGTTGCAAAGGATGAGACAACCTGAGCTCTATAGACGAAACTGGGCCATCAGGCATATTCAAGGTAGTATGGCCACAGATGTGACCTCTAATATAAAGCAGGCTGTGTGAAGTACAGACATTTTAGGAAATGGCTCAACAGCTCATGAGTAGGTGCTTCCATCACTATAATGAAATACCTGGGACAACTAACTTACAAGAGAAGTTTGTTCAGCTCATAGTCTGGAGGTTCTGGTCTAAGATCAAGCAGATGTACTACTGTTTTGGGTCTCTAATGAGAAGGCCTGGTAGAAATGGCAGTGTGTGCATAATAAACAAACCATTCACCTAAAGGCCAGAAAGTAATGGGAAAAAGTAAAGTGCCAACATCCCACAATCTCACGGAAACCTAAAACCTTCTCAGGAGACTAAACCTCCTAATAGGTTCTATTAATTCCCCAAAATGCTACCCCACAGTGTGAGCCTTTAACACAGACCTTTGGGGAACATTCAAGATCCAAACAATATTAAGCAGTTTTTGTTAAACATGCATGTCCTATCACCTTTCAGTTGCGCTTTTATTCCTGGGCTCAGAAGAGAGATATATGTATGCTAAACACACACACACCCATTCACAGAAGCTTTATTGGTAATATTTCCAAACTGGAAAGAACTCAAGTGCCCATCAACATGAGAACAAATTTTAAGACACAATAAAATACAGATAAAAGAGGATGGACAGCCACATAGAACTCCTACTATTCAACAACACAGATAGAGTCTAAAAATCATTTTGCTAAATAAAAAACTGTCATAACCAGAAAGATTATGCTCTATGAATCTATTCATATGATGCACAAAAACAGGTAAAACCAATCTACGTTAACAGAAATCAGAAAATCAGAACAGTTGCCTAGACTGTGTCTGAATTGAGATAACAGGGATGTTTTAGAACGGCATTCTCTCATTTTGGTTAAGTGTTAAAACTTGTCAAAGATTACTGAACTGCTCTCTACATAAATGACATCTCATTTTTAAAAGGGTAAGAACTTGCAGCCAAGGCCTTCTGCGTTTCCAAGAGTGAGGTACAACAGTAAGCAAACACTTCCTATGAAGGGCCAGAGGGTAAATATATTAGGCTTTTCAGACTGTGACCACTACTTAGCTCTACAATTGTAATGTGAAAGTAACCACAGACAATATGGAAACAAATAAGCATGGGTATGTTCCAATAAAACTACTTACAGAAACAGGGGGCAAGCAGGATGTGCTCATGGGCTGCTGCTTGCTAACCCCCAATGACAAGCATGAAGAAAACTAACCCTCAAAATTAATTTCAATCTGCTATATTGTTCTTTTCTACATAGAAGGCTTGGTAACTATTGGAAGCCATTTACAGTCCTTCCAAAGCATGTGTTTTTCTATACTCAATGACCCACTAAAGATAGGATGATCACCTAAAAAGGACTATGACAGTTAATATGGAAGACAAAATAACAAGGAATACAGGAAATGTGGTTTAAGATTCTGAATACTAGCCAGCTAGTACTAATGAAGCATAAGCTGGAAACTTAAAATGTACTTTGGCACGCAGAAAAAGCAATTACCTACAATGCTGACACTGATTTATGTGGTATAATAAAATCCTTGAAATGTGTGTCATATCACCAGATTGTGTCTTCATAAGAACTCATTGCTCATCGCTTCTCAATTATGTGTTTTATATAGATATATACACATACATAGATAGCCAGCCATGGTAATGCATTCCTGTGACTCCAGCCACTGGGAAACTGAAGAAGGTTCAAGTCCAGCTAGGTTAACCGAGCAAGATTCTGTCTGAACAACCCCAAAACAAAAATGTTTCATCTGGCCAAGGTACAAAAATTAATACCCCACAAAAGAACATCCAAGTACATACCATGATATGAATTCTAAACACCTGACAATGTAAACATGTCTTCCACTTAAGTGTATTCGACATTATTCATGCATCAGACATCTTTTGAGATTATAATACATCAGACTGAGAAATACAATAGTAAAGAAAACATCAGAAATGTTTTCCTTTGTGATACATCCTAAACCCAACTAGTTTCCCTTTGCTAAAATAATTTTATGTTTAACAATATTTTTAATTGTCTTTTCCAAAATCTAAATAACTTCTGGGGGGCTGGAGAGAGCACTCAGGTTCAGACTCCAGTAGCTCACAATCACTCTGACTTCAGTTTCAGATTGCCCTCTCTGACCTCCATGGACACCAGATATACATGTAACATATACATAACATGCACAGGAAAAACACATACATGAAATAAATTTTAAAATAACATTAAATATTTTTTTAAACCAGAAAAGTAAACTTAGGGAATACAACCCGAATTTCATCCTTACTACTAACTGAAGTCATTAATTGTGTTATATTCAGACAGCAAACAGAGGAAGCAAACGTTGGCTTATCTTTCATATACTCTACATGAAATGCAAGCCTTAATGGTTCATTATTTGGTTATAACTAAACTTCTCTGGTGATATCAAAGGAAGAACAATTCTGCCAAAAAGTACAAATAACAACTGGGCAGTGGATCTCTATGAGTTTAAAGCCAGCCCAGCCTGGTCTACAAAAGCAGTTCCAGGACAGCCAAGACTACACAGAGAAACCATCTCTAAAAACAAAAGAAGCTCAAGAGTCAGTGGCTAGCTGTTTTAATTTTCTGATCTTCAGACAAGTTTTATTTATTAAAATACAAAGGAAATGCCACTATAGGTACATATAATGAATGATTTTATAGCATGATTACAGTATTTTAATAAATAAATAATGAATATTTAAAAAACACACACATATTCAGGCTGCCTGTTGAATCAACTAATCAGCTTATTATCTCTTTAGAGTTGTTGCTTTCAAAGCACTTCAAAACATATAGACAGAAAACCATACCCTGTATTCACATCTGGCTCCTAGGCATAACATTTAAATTTTCTTTCCTTTATTATGGATGTGTTTTCACCATAATAAAAACATGGGTTCTTCAAGCATAATTCTTTAACATTTAAGTGGTAACTTTTTAAAATGTCTGCTGTATTTTTATTTATATGCCAGATAAAAAACTAGAATCATAAATCACATCTTTAAAGACCAAAACAATTCATTTAAATGTCTCTTCTCCCACAGGCACCTTCAGACACAGTTAAGGACTTAATTTCGAATCTGAGTATCACTCTCAAATGAGACAATATATGTATGGAGGGGGGTAGTTCCAGAAAATGCTCCCTGCATTTATTTCCTATTCATAAACATATACACAAAGCTTGCCAAAGCAGATCAACTCTACCCAACCCCCAAAAGACAATACAAGTTTCCAATATGCTCAGCTCAGACATCCCATTCTTACTGCTAAATGCTGCTGCTTCTTGCCTTGCTTATTTCTTAAGAAGTAACAACTGTAAACACCACCATCAGATCTATTAAGTATAAAGAAACAGAAATATGGAACTGGCCAGCAAAGTACAGAAACAGGGGGACAGTGGCGGGATTTGTGCTTTAACAAAACAGACTCGAAAGTGACCAAACAACTATCTAAATGAACCTGGCTAATTTAAGATGTATGAGTTCTACTTTCTACAGTAATCTGCACTGTGTGGCCTACAGAACTAGATTTTCCAAATGAGTATCAAATACCAAAGTACCAAAGGAAACTTTATGACTGTTAACTTTTATTATTTATTCTAAAATTTTCATGTATGTGTATGCACCTGGGCATGCATGTGCACTCAGAGGTCAGAAAAGTGCAACTGGAGTTAGGTGGTTGAGTCACCATACAGGTGCTGTGAACAGAACCTGGGTCATCTGCAAGAGCAGTGAGTACACTTAACAGCTGAGCCATCTCTGCAGCTCCTAGACAATTATATTGTAAAAGTCACATACTGAGCAGCACTGTTTACTTGATTTGTATTTTTTAATACAGTAACGAGAGGACTCTGGTGTAACCAAAGACTTGTAACTTAGAAAAAGCATTACTACAAAAGATTGAGTTCCCTAGATGGCCACCTTTTAGATAGAGGCCTCATTGCTAGCAATGAGGTATAATGAAAAGATCTTCAGAAAGGGAAGACAAGCATTTGAATACCAGAACATCACATCTTGAACAAATTTTCTCAACTTGCTTTTTCATCCCTAAAATCAGAATAGTAATTACCTATCTTTAAGGAATGTTATGATGATCACTCAGAATACATGTAAAGCACATGGCACACAGTTGGCACAAAAAACCAGGCATTGTTATTTTATTATTTCTAAGTACAACTACAAAAGATTTAAAAAAAAAGACTCATTAGAAAAATAAATCAGAGCCTGGGATAATTTTAACCACAAAACCAAACAAAAAAATACAATCCTGACAGTTAAGTTAAACTTTACATTTTTTTTTAATTTTACTATAGTTCCTCCTGAAAGGTACATAAAATCCAAAATTAGCCATGGATCTACTTAATTTTGGAGTTAAAAGTAAAGATTATCATCACACAGAACAAAAGACAATTTTGTGAACAGGTGAAATTATTTCACCATTTAGGGGGATGTCAAAATTAAAATACAAAAATGATTATGAAAGGATAGTAAAAGAGTCCTACCTTTAAACCGACTGCTATAAGATCTGTAACAACACTGTATGGAAAAAGTAAAGAGAAAATGGAAAACAAAGTTAGAGAACAAGTTTTAAAAGACAGATAAGATTAAAGAAAAAGGAAAAGCATTATAATAATAAATAACGAAAAAAACGATGAACTGTGAAATGTTAATAAAGAAAAAACAATGGACAGTGTAGCAACAGCAGAGTTTGAAAGCAAAGCCTCGACACCTCAGTGCAAGAAAAAAATACTCTCTAGTGTGCGGAATGTACAGCTGTGCATCAATACAGGCATGTCTTTCTTCTCACTTTGACAAATCCAAACCAAGACTAAAACCACCAAAGTTCATTCCTTTAAAGTCCCTGAGATGAGTGACCAAACCATAAAGCTTTAAATAAACAAAACCTGGGCCTGGAGTTTAGAAACATGAAAACCATCTTGGAAACCTGCATCTTACCACCCCAAAAACTCACCAAAATATTGTTATGACTGTCTCCCATAGCTAGAATAAATACAAATATATTTCACACATCAAATTTTATTGTAAAATTTGCTTTAAAAAAAGTTAAACATTAATACTACGTTTTGAGTACAAAGGTATTATTCCTCCTAGGTGGAAATGAACACGCGCGCGCACACACACACACACACACACACACAGAAAGAAAGAAAGCACTCAATATGTTGGCTTGCCTAGAGCACAATCCACGTAGTCAGAAATTTTACACACCTTAAGAGTGTAAAAAGCCCTATTATTATTCTATACAAAAATTCATCTCTTCCACAGCTTCAGTTAGCAGTTTATCTCCATATTTTGCTAAATAAGTTCTGTATTATGCTACTGATCAATAATGTCATAATTTCCTAAAGATATGCAAATATCTCTGCATCAAGTGGTATAAACTTCAATGTTTTAAACAATAACCATATATTTTCCCTTTTACAGTTCTGAAACGTATTATTTTTCTAAAATTTAAACCTGATAAATGACTGGTAAGTTATACTTTTTAAAAAAGCAAACGGTTTTCCTATCTGACCTCGTCTATCTGCATCAGTGCTTTCTTAGCTTTAATACCACTCGCATGACAAGGTTCTTAAAAACTATTAGCAAGAGTAAGTTTGGGAAGGTGAGCATGGAGGAGCAAAGTGCCATGATATATATGTATGAAATATCATAATGAAACCTATTGTGTGCCAAATAAAGAGGTGATTTTTAACAAGACGTAGTTTGTAGCAGATAATGACTAAAAGTCTATGCAATGTTCTGCATCAGATAAGCATGTTGCTGAGTAAGGTTGACTATTCCTACTCCGCCACCCCCACCCCTGAGCGGGCTGTGGAGGAGGAGTTTGCATTTCACACTCAAGAAAGAAGCAAAGTCAAGCCTTTTAACTGTAAATCTCACGGCACAAAAAGCTAACTTGTTTCCCCAAACCCGAAGTCGAACCTTTTGAAGATAATTTCCCAGCACTTCCTGACTGACATTAGGGCATTATGGCATAAATCACCGAAACGATTTCACGATTTCAAATGAATTGGTCAGGTAAAGAGAAGTCAATGCTCAAGGAGGAAGAGGCTTTCACGAAGTAACCTCCATTAAACGGGAATCCTTTCAAGAACATCACAACCATAAATCAAATCTAAAATTGCACTTTGATATCTGCAGAAGCATGCAATCTGCATTCAAATGACATAGTGCATATCACGATATTGTGAAACTAAGATAAACGAAATCCAAGCAGGGCAAAAAACTGTTGGAAAATTCTAGTGTCTTCAGTGAAGTATGTAACAAGCAATAATCAAATACGCGGCAACCTGTTAAATGGCTTTCAGCGAAAAGTAAGTTACGTGCTTTTTTTTTTAACTGAAAAACAGGTAATATGCTCCACCATCCAGCAGTTTACAGAAATCTTGTCAAAAGTCGGCAGGGGGAAGAGGTTAAGGAACAACTCAAACGCCTAGGAACTAAATAAATAAAAGGAGGTGGAATATCTAATAGACTTGGAGAATTTATATTGATGAACAACACTATTATAGGAACCCCAACTTACTAAAAATCTTTCAATTACCACTTTCATTACAATACATCAGGTCCTGCCCCATGTCTCTGAGTTCCAAGAGAAATTATCAACTCGGAAAGTGTGATTGTAAATCTTTTTTTCCTTTAATTTTAGTCACGGACTCCATTTAAACGGAGCAGTTGAAAGAGTCCGGAAAACTGCACTTACACAATATCTGATATCGCCCGCGGCGAATTCACGAAGTTTCGGGGGGGAGGGGGCAAGGAGGAAGCGTCCCCGGTGACAAAGTGCAGACGCTCGGTATTTAGAAATGGTTAACGTATCTCACAGCGCAAGTCAGGA
>LOJH01008502.1:14808-29528 GCA_001685095.1 Ellobius talpinus
TTCAATTCCCAGCAACCACATGGTGGCTCACAACCATCTGTAATGAGAACTGGCTCTCTCTTCTGGCCTGTGGGGATACATGGAGGCAGAATGTTGTATACATGATAAATAAATAAATATTTAAAAAATCGTTTGCTGACAATAAATGAATAAAGAGGACATGTGTTTGAAAGGGAGCAAGAAGGGGAATATGGGAAGGTTTGGAGGGAGGAAGGGAAGGGGGAAATTAAGTAATTGTATTATAATCTCTAAAATTAAGCTTGGCGGTGGTGGCACACGCCTTTAATCCCAGCACTCGGGAGGNAGAAAGATAATTAAAAGCAAAAAAGAGTAATTGCTGAATAATCTTGAGGACTGGTTTTTGAACCCCAGTACCCACATGAAAAGCTAAGAATCCTGCTGAAAGCTGTGATTCTGTATACAGTACCCTCTTCGACCTCCCCTACAAACATTTACATGTAAGTTCTCCTCTCTCTCTGTCTGCCTCTCTTAACTCTTGTCTCTCTGTAACTCCCTCTCTCTCTCTGTCTTTCTCCGTCTGTCCTTCTCTCTCACACACACACACTCACAAATAAAGAATTTAAAAAAGGAACTACCACTCACATCCATGCCCAACAAATGTGATATTGTACTGAATCGTTCATTTTAATGATTCCTAAAGCTAGTGAGATGGCTCAGTTGGTAAAGACTGTTGCCGCTAAGCCTGACCAAGTTTGACCCCTACCAACTCCCAAGGGTTATTCTCTGACTTACACATATAACATCATGGCACACATACACACACAAAATAAATAAATGTAATTAGAAATATAGCTTTCCTAAATTTCTTCTACATGTACTTAGTCAGCATGTTATTGTCCAAACTGCAATGGTTTTAGCTCCAATAAAATAATGACTGTCATTTGTATTATTTTTGCGTGTACAATATCACTTAATTTCAAACAATGCAGAAATTTCTCAAAATGGTCTCCATTTATGGATAAGAGCGCCAGTGTTTAGAAGGACCTGGTGATGTGCCTGAGCTCTCAGCTGTCAACAGCAAACCCGAGACTCCGGCTGAAGTTACCTGTTACATAAATATTCTAAGTCGAAAAGGAAACCAGGGCATTTTGAAAAATTCTTCAAGGAAAAGAAAATATTCAGAGCTAGCTGGAGAAGGCTATTCAATAGCTAGTTCATCAATCACGTCAAGGACCCTTAACAGAAAGGAAACTTGAGGAAAGTGGAGCCACCTTGGGGCTAGGCCCACCAGATCCAAAAGAAACACCAACTGGCCTCCAAACAACTCTGCAGCTTCACCTAAGTCATCTCCTGGGGAAACAGCCAGTGGGAGGCACGAACAGCTCTCAGCAGAATGCTCTGCCATCTTCCCCCGTGCTGGTATTACTGGCCAGCCCCATCTTCGTGCCCTCTGATTTCATTTCTTCCCTTAGCCACGGCAGAACCTTCCTAATCTCAACTGCCTCTGAGCAACTTCTGTCAACACACACAACAGGGACCAGACCTTCAAGACAGAGAATTAAATGATGTGTGTGTGTGTGTGTGTGTGTGTGTGTGTGTGTACCACCTCTGACCACACTGTTATCTTTGTTGGCCCTGAGTACCAAACACTCTGTGGTCTGGAGACCCGTCTGTTTCATGCTTTTTCCGAAATCATGATCAGGCTTTCTTCTTTCCAGGTCTCTTCTTCAGTGTCCCCAGTGATCTGGTCTAAACTGGCGCGTCTCAGCCTCCTCCCTTCACTCCGCCTTACCTTTCTCCAGAACGCCACGCTGTGAGCTGAATTCTGATCCTCTTGCCTCCACCTCCTAAATCCTGGGATGTCGGAAGTGTGTTACCATTCTCAACTTTATGTGGTACTAGGTATCAAATCCAGGGCTCTGTGCACTCTAAGGAAGCCCTCCACCACCAAGGATACATCCCAGCCTTACAACCAGGCATGTATTATAATAAATCCCTGATGTTTTGCAATAAACCTCTGTATTCTATAACTCCCTTGACTGCTCGCTATTAACTTGGCCTCCCAGGTTGCCAGGTGTCTTTTGCCCCGGCCTCTCCCCTGTCTCTGTGTGTGGTGTCCAGGGTTTTCAGTTTGGTTTCAAATCAAGCTACACCTGTGCTTCGCAAACCTCCAGGACTGGTGTTCACACACCTTAGCTGATGACAGATAATTGACTTCCAGAGATGTTAACTGTCTCTTAACCCCAGGATGAAGGGCTCCCAAACCCTTGGCTGGGGAACATTCTGGTGTCTGTGGGCTGTGAGAGGCACGGCACTGGGTACTTTAGCAAAGGCACCTGGCAGCATCCTCAGGCTGTCTGGCAAGAAGGGGAACGAAGCCCAAGACACTTATATTTGAATACCAGCAACCCCCATCCAACAAATTGCCAGTTCCCAGAGGTCTCTGATGTTACCCAGCGAGCACTCTTTTGGAGGACTATCATCCATGACAATTAGGAGTCAAAAGGAAAGGACCCTGCACAGTTGAGAAGGTGGCATTGCCCAGAGAGAAGGCTACCCTTAGCTTCTGTCTTCATTTAGAGGCAGTGCCCAGACCCTCCTCAGTGTCAGGTGGGAGCTGGCCAGCCAGAGACACCAACAAAGTGATTTAAGGTGGGGGCTTTGGCATCACATCTGCGTCCTCATGGATGCTGAGATGGACCAGTCTGGCAGTCAATCAAGCCTATAATATGGGGCCCCAATAACACCTATGAACACCAAGGTTTGAGTACAATTTCCTGTTTGATAATAGTTCTTGTGTAATGTAACAAATCAATGACATAAAGATGGATCCTGAGCATAGCAAAAGGTCACTTCAGAACCTTCTAGACTCTGCCCAATGCAGCTCTTTCCCTGGCTGATTGTGACTTCATAGCTATGAGTATAACAGTTTGGGTGGGTGCCAGGAGGTCCAGCTGATTAACTAATTGAATAACTAACAAGCTTGAAGTTGGCATCAGAAGCCAGAGAAATCTTGGGTTCCATGCCCTCTGAGCTCACAATTTTGGCTAATTCTAAGGACACCCCACATCAAAGGAAGATTGCAGCTTCTGCTTGAGTTATTTCAATTTAATGCAATGTGTAGCTCCTGTTTTCTTTTCCCAGTTTCACTTTGATTTTAACATTCCTTAAATCACATTTAAAAGCTTATATGGGGGCCAGGCGGTGGTGGTAGCCTTTAATCCCAGCACTCGGGAGGCAGAGACTGATGGATCTCTGTGAGTTCAAGGCCAGCTTGGTCTACAAGAGATAGTTCCAGAACAGGCTTCAAAGAAACCCTGTCTTGAAAAACAAACAAACAAAAAACAACCTTATATGGGGAAAGTGGACCTGTGAGCAGGAGAGAATGCGCCTTTGGTACTTATGTGACATTTGCATCAGTAAATCCCAAGGCATGTTTAAGAAAATTTTCCAGTCAGAGTGTAATGTTTCAACCAAATTAAGCCATTTATCTACCTAAGGCCTCAGAAGGTTCATATCAAACCTGGGATCAGAGAGCCCGGCTGTCTTCTCAGGCACCCCAGCAGACCGTGGTCAGATCTGGGCACACATTAACCTTGACACATGCAAGCCCAGCACAGAGTGGGTGGAAGGCTGGTGTTAGAGACTGGAACATCTGCCTGAGGACTGTCATGGAAATGGCTGTCGGGAAGCCCAAGGCGATTCTGAATCAAAGGGATACAAGGTGGAGCAAGGTTCTGGTCAGCAGAAAACTTAAAAATAGAAAGGAAAGGGGGGGCACAAAGCTCTAAAAATTGCCAAGATCTGTTACCCCGAGCACTGTCCAAAGTGACTAGCTGAAAGTCTACCAAAGCCTTGGTTATCTTTGAGGACAGAATTCCAAGAAGTCAGAAGACCTCTTCAGGTGGACTGGCTAAAACTGGCTGGAGCTCAGATAGCTGCCAGAGCCCAGATAACTTCCAACTTCATTAAAATCCCACCTGTTCCCTACATGCCCAACTGTCTGGTACCATGACAGTTGACAATTTTCCTGGTGATCACAGGCCATGCCCTTAAGAGGAGTGAGCAGATACATCTCACAAGCCCCAGGAAAACCCAGCCTGGTCCCAGAAAAGACATGAGTGTATAACTCCCCTCCCTCTCATTTCTTTAAAAAGTACACGTATGTATGTATGTATGTATGTATGTATGTATGTATCTGTATATGTGCATGTCTGTGGTGATTTGGAAGAGAAATCTCCCCCATAGTCTTGGTGTTTGAACACTTGGTCCTCGGTCGGTGGCTCAGTTTCCAGAGGTTTAGATAGCCTCGCTGGAGGAAGCTGCTACTGAGCACCAGGTCTGGGAGTAAATAGTGTCACCTACTTCCAAGGGAGAAGCTCTCCCTCACTGCTTCATGCTCACTGTTGAGACAGCTTCCTACTGCTTCCAACAAACCACGGCTTGGGTCTCCGCCTCTGCTCTATGTGGTGGACTCTTATTAATATAGAATCAAAAGCCAAAATAAACTCCCTCTTCCCATGGCCTTGGTCATGCCATTTTATCACAACAATGAAAAGGCAGCTAACACAGTTGAGGGATGCGGGATCTTGTGCACAACATGGTTGCAAAGGTCAGTGGAAAACTTGCAGGACTTGGTCCTCTCCTTCCCCCAAGTTGGTTCCAGGGATGGAACTAGGGTTGCCAGGCACCAAAGTAGCTTTTCCTGCAGAGCCATCTCTCTGGCTTCCATTTCTTTTATCTCTAACCTTCAGACCACAGGGGCTGAGAAGCAGAATGGCAAGCTTCTCTCTCGTACTCTTGGCCAATAGTTGCCATCATCACTAATCTGTGCAGGACTCCCTTATTGGTTGTATGATTCCAGGAGGAGAGACAGCTTGGGGCCAAAACCTGGTAATAGCTGATAGTATGGAGAGAAAGTAGACTGTCCAAGAAAAGGGATGAGGAGTGTCAGGGCTGGTGAATCAACCCAGCTCCTTTCTACTTGGGAATAACCCAGCATTTCATATTCTTTCTTCTCTTTCAGTCTGCCAACAGCAAACACTAGCAGCCTCCAGAAGAAACTAGCCTCCCTCTGTTGTCAACTAAACACAGTTTTTCCCCCTCAACCCAGGAAACTGAATTTTGGTAAGACTAAATGAATTTAAACTTTACAATTTTGATAAAGACTTGGAATTCGATATCATATTTCTAAAGACACAGCAAGCCGTTTAATGCTGTTCTTTTCTACTGTGGGAGATGGGGGTGTGAGGACCACCCTCACACACCAAAGACACATGGGCCAGAGACAGCAAGAGCCCAAAGGAAAAATGAAATACCATTTACTCTGCAAGAAGCGAAGGGAAGGAACCTTAATCTTACTTAGTAAAGGAGAAACAGAGGCGCTTTTTCAAAAGGAACCCAGGCCTTGCCATCGGGTCAACAGCCTTTCTCTCCAAGAATTGCATCTTGATGGTTCACAAACAGTTCATCCGGCCCCAAGTAATGATTTGTGATTGGTTTTCTAAAGCACTGGTAGTGAGCTGTTACAATGTAGTTGATTTTCTGCCTTCCCCTCTAGCTAAGAGGAGCAGTGGAGCCAATGGGATCTTGGGAATGAAGCAAAAGGAAGCTGGCCAGATGTTCAGGGGACACCATGAGGCTGACTTCACCCATCACTGTCCTGTCCACCTCAGGTGCACACAGTGCAGCTAGAAAGAATGAAACAAGAAAATCACAGAGACGCTAGCCATGACATCAGGAAGCAACTCAATCAAGCCGGCCGCCGTCTACCTCCACTTGAGGAGTGTGGCAGGGGAAGAAATAAAACATTTGTTTACTTAATCTGCCCTTGACTGAGTCTGTGCTTCTCAGCAGCAGCTGACCATGACCCTGAGACAGAACTTAGAGTCCAAGAAAATGCCTTTCCATTCTGAATGATTGTGCAAAAGACACTTGCTCTGAGAACTGGCAAACATCATTAAAGAGATCTCAGAAGAATTTTTATTTTTTAAAGGATCTTCTTTTTAAGAATTATTCATTTTATGTATGAGTGCTCTATCTGCATGTACACCTGCAGGCATCAGATCCCACTATAGACGGTTGTGAGCCACCATGTGGTGGCTGGGAATTGAACTCAGGACCTCCAGAAGAGCTGCCAATGCTCTTAACCACTGAGCCATCTCTCTCTCGCCCCCTTAGAAGGATTTTTAAAAATGATCTTGGAACTGCGGGATCCTATCAAAGAGGCTCCAGTCATGGGGAACTCAGATCCCATTTTGAAGAGAACGAGAGTAGGGCAATGAAACAGCCACAGCTGTGTTACAGCTGTGCTAAGAAAGACAAGTCATAGCGTAGCGAAGGTCAGTGGGACAAGGCACAAAAGTGAGAGCCAGAAGGGCAGTGGGGGAATGGGGAAGCGGATGGGCACAGCTAGCATCCCTTCCTAGAGGGTGTTATGTTTTTTGTCTCTTTAAGAGACAAGCCACACCCACTCCTGGCGACCCCTGCCCTCCTTTCGCCATCTTAGATTCTCACTGTTCCTTTTTGGCATGCGCCTCCTCTTCTCCTGCTCCCTTCTTTCGCTGTCTCTGTCCTTTCTCTTCTCCTTCTTCCCCCACTCTCTCCTCTAAGTAATAAATATCCAATTCTATTCTGTACGATGCATTTGCCCATGCGCCTGCCCACCGGCTCACCTGCCCACCTGCTTGCCCCTGGGAACCTGTGCCTTCTGGGGACTCACTGTCGCCTGCCCAGCTGCTCGCCGCTGGGTCTGCGCGGCTCTCCCTGCCAGGGAACCTCACTGTCGCCGCCTGCTCACGCCGCCTGCTCACACCCCCGGGCTCTCCGGGACCAGCCCGCCCAGAACCAGCCACTGCTCGGGGACCCGCAGCCGTCTCTGTCTGGGACTAGCTGCTCCCAGAGCCCGCTGCCTGCAGTAAGCAGCGGGGACCTTGCAGCATTTTTTAAAAAATCATAAAAGAGGGGAGCACCTGCAAGAAATCACACCTGCATGGCCTCTACCCTCCCTGAAAGCAAGGAGGTTCAGCCACTGTGCAGTGTTGGCATTATTGGGCATCTCTGAGATGTGGCTGCCCTGGCTCCAAGGATGACAAACCCAAAACTGTAGCAGAAGCCAGCTGCACTCACAACTCAGCATGGATTGCATCTTTGTACCATGCTGGAAACGAAACGCAAATCGAAACTCACAAACTTTGACCCCTGCCCCTAGGAGTTATCTCCTTCATGAAAATGAGAATGGGAAAAAAAAATCAAAAGAGATGCTTAGAAGTTAAAAGAAATTCAGGAACAGGGCAAGATATGGGGAGGCGCATGCCTATAATCCCACCACTGGGAGGCAGCAGGGGGATTAGGTGTTTGAGGGTAGCCTGGGCTATAGACAGGAAACCAATCTTGTCTAAGGGGAGAGAAAAAAACCAAAGGCTAAAGATGTATGTAGCTCACGGGGGAATGCCTGCCTAGCATTCACAAAACCTTAGGTTCCAGCCTTAGCAAAGAAGAACGGAAGTAAGGGAGGGCAGGAGGAAGCCTGGGTGCAACTCTGGTAGAAGGCTTGCCTAGAATGTGCGAAGTTCCATATTCAATGCCCAGCACAACAAAGGAGGGAAGCTGGAAGACAGGATTCTGAATATTTAAATAAAATAAAATGATGCTTGAGGAAATGGATATTGCAACGACTTGAAAGATCACACTGTACCCCATCTAGGTGCCAATTTCAAATATGTTTTTTTTAACACTTAAAAATTTTGTTTAGCTGGGCTTGGTGGCACCACTTTAATCTCAGCACTTGGAAGGCAGAAGCAGGAGGCTGTAAGTTCCAGCCCAGTCAGAGCTACACAGTGAGATCCTGTCTCTAAAAGGGCATTTAGCGTGTGTGTGCACCCACGCGTGCTTGTGCAACAGCAGGAACAAACGCTATAGCTCATGTGCAGGTCAGAAAACATTTACAGGAGTGGGTTCTTTCCTACTACCATAGTCTGTGGAGAGTGAAACGCAAATAGTCAGTCTTGGTGACAGACACCCTTAACAACTGAGCCATCTGCTGGCCCCCTTAAAAGAAGTTTTTGGTTGTTTGGTTGGTTTAGTTTTCTGGGTTTTTTTGTTTGTTTTTGTTTTTGTTTTGAGACAGGATTTCTCTGTGTAGCCCTCGCTGACCTGGAATTAGTTCTATAGACAAAGGAAGTTTTTTTTTCTTCTGAACACCATGGCATACTTTGAAACGTAGTTCTATTTAAAGAAAACCCAATGAGCTGAACAGTGGTGGCTTGCTCCTTTAGTCCCAGCACTCGGGAGGCAGAGGCAAATGGATCTCTGTGAGTTTGAGGCCAGCCTGGTTTACATAGCTAGTTCCAGACCAGCCAGAGTTACAGAGAAACCATCTTGAAAAACCAAAAGAAAAAAGGGAGAAAGTAAAGGAAGGGAGGGAGGGAGGGAGAAAGCCCACTGCTAACACTTGACCCCAGCCCGACAGCAGCACAGGTACTCACATGCTCACATCATGCAGTGTGGGTACTCACTCATATCATGGGGAGTTTGCTTTGCAGAATTTCTCTGAAAAGTGATAATTGGGCCAGTGGTTAAGAGCATTTGTTCTTGCAGAGGACCCACATGGTGGCTCACAACCATCTGTAATTCCAGTTCTAGGGGACCCAATGTTATGCCCCAATCCACAATCCCCGACAAGCCGAAAAGGAAACCAAGAGTCCCGCACGTAAAAGCAAAGAACCTTTTTTGAATCAAGTTTGCAAACTCAGTCTCCCCGCATGTCCAAAGTATTGGAATAACTGAGAGCCCTGAGCTCAATTAGAATAGGGTTTTATAGTAGTAAAGGTGGGGGTGAGGGGTTTCTGAGGTTTTAAGATCCCTGATTGGCTGACATTCGTCTAGGGTTTCCTGGTGACTGCGCTGGCAGGTGTTTCTATCTACAGTGCTTGGAATGCCAGGAATTTCCTTTGAGTGGTCTACTCTTGGGTGGGAGTCAGGTGATCTCAGCTAGGTAGCTATCTTGTCCCACATGCCAGGGAGTTTTCCTTTGTCTCAGTCTTTCAACCTGCTTTGGGCAAGTGGGGGGATGGAGCGATGTGTTTCTTTCTGTAACTGCTTCAAGCTGACACAGGGCATTGTTATCCAGGCCCAAGTAGGTTGAAAAACTAGCCAAAGGTGGGGGGCATTTAGGCAATGGGGCACTCATCACACTTCATTGAAGGAACAAGGAGTGTTCATATCAGCTGGACTTGGTCCTCATCAGCTTTCATGAAGTCCAGAGCTCGCCACCATTCAGAACAGGTTGGAGTCAGCAACTGATGCTTAGATGCGTCTGCCAGCCAAGTGGAAGCCTACTGAGATAAGTTTAAACTAGGAACAGAAGTTAAAATTTATTTACTTAAGAAGAGGAAAAAAACCCATATTGTAGGAAAAAGAGCAGAAAACAGGCATCTGTAACAGAAGGAATAGACTCATATCTTTGGGTCCTAGCTAAAAAGTTGGCTATAGCTTTGTGAAAGAATCTGGATACCTTTTACTATTAAACTGACATATCCTGTCTGTCTAGGGATTCAAGGGGGTGATACTGGGACCGCAATACCAGGAAGATCTGCAAGCCTTGCCAGTGGACCGGGAGGGAGTGGGCAGGGCTTGTCTCCGCTGACAACATAAGGCAGATCAAAGTAAAAAGTAAAAGAACAGGTTTTATTTTGAGCAAAGCAACTCCCTGGAGAGTTCTCCAGCCCCTAGAGATCTAGGTGGGAGAAGTCACATGGCAGAACTAAAGCAGGGAGCTTAAATATCCTGCAGTTGAGGGGTGATGAGTGTCCTTCACAAATTGGGTTTGTGTTCAAGTATGGTAGGCTTTTAGGCAGGGTCCTGGCTGCTGGCAACTTCAGGGGAGGAGCCACTGCACTCGCTAGGAACACAGAACTGGGCTTTTGTAGCCTTTTCTTTGTTGGAGATTTTCTGAGATGGCAGGGTTGGGGGGGAGGGGGAGGCTTTCTGGATCAAGCAGGAATGAACTGGAGATTTGCAGCTGAACAAGTAAGCTGGAGGCAAAAGTTAGATGAATTAGTGAATTTATTTTTACAGGGAATGGTGGGGAGTGGGGCCCAAGGGTTTCAAAGTTAGACAGAGCTGTGAAAATCAATAAAATTCAGTTTTGGGGCATAAGAAGCTGACTAAGAAATGGTGGCATGCCATCTGTAAATTAGCTATGAGAGCAAGCACATACAAAACCAGACCTAGGTAGAGAAATAGTGATATTCTGTTTTTTCTTTTTAAAAGATGGGTTATTTAAAGATGAATATTGAATAAATGATGCTGGAATGATTTACTAATCATTTGGAAGATCATAAATTAGATTCTTCTGATGCCTGTAAGGAGCCAAAATCAGTTCTGCAAAGATCTGTGATAAATAGAAAAATAAATCAGAAAAAAAAAGCAGAGAAAAAAATCAATGATGGGGTCTCAAACTGGGGAAGCTTAAAATCATGAAGACTCACAAGACAACTTAGGGGGCGAAGGGGCTGCCACCAAGCCTGGCAACCCTAGTTCAAGCCCTGGGACCCACATGTGGAAAAGGGACGAGTGGAGAAGGAAAGACAAGAGGAAGAAAAGGAACTTTGGCCAAAAATAAAATGTTCCAGCTCATCATGCAAGTTCAAAGGCAAATATCAAACCAGGAAAGCAAAGTGATTTATCAAGCGAAATCTCAGCATTGTCCTAGGGCACTCATACTGACCGGAGGACTTGGAGGGCCTGCGGGAGAATGTGGTCTTGCACTCTGACCGCGGGAGGGTGGGACACAGCATCATTACACCCTCTGATTAGCACCCCACACAGTGTGCCCGAAGATAGACTCCCCACAGTCAGAGCCATGGCCTTTGATCCAGTGGCCTGACTGTAGGAAAGAGTAAGAGACCAGCCAAAAGCTGCTCCCACAGACCAGAGTACTGCAAACTTCTGAAATGTAAAAATATCCCAAGCTGAAAAAGGGATCAATAAATATGAACCCATTCAGACTCGTACCTCAAAGGACCGTTTCACAGAAAGGAGACGTTCGTGGGATCTAACCGTGAGAGCGGGTGATACGGCTCTAGCTGGAGAGACAGTGGCTGTGGCTTTGTAAAGGGGAGAGCACAATTGTAAACAGTGCCTAAAATTGGATAGAGAAATATGTGTTTACTTATTAATTTTATTTTGTGTGTGTGTGTGTGTGCTTGAGTGTTTGTATGTGTATTGTATTCCTCTGTGAACCCAACGACATGAAAAAAAGGATGTCAGGTCCCCTGGAACTGGAATTAGAGGTGGTTGTTGGGTGCCATGTGGGTGCTAGGAGTCTAACTCAGGTCCTCTGCAGGAGCATTAAGTGCTCTTAACCACTGAGCCATCACTCCAGCCCCCTTATTTATTTGATTTGAGATAAGGTCCCCATATGTAGTCCAGGCCAGCATCTTCCATCATGCCCAGCTTATGGAAGTTTGTAAATTTACTTTGCTATGCTTCCCAAACTTTTTAAATATATGTTCTCTCCACCCCCTCTCTTCTCTCTTGCTCTGTCTCTCTGTCTCTCTCTCCATCTCTTGTACACACATATGAAAATTGAAACTATGTATGTATATACTCTATATGGATATACATATGTACTAATATATGTAGATTTGCAAAATATAAAGCCCAATAATAGTGTTCTAGGTATCTCCCATCACACACACACACACACACACACACATAAATGCATGTTAAAAACATCTTCTTGGAACCCAAAAAGGACTATAAAAATGGGGTCTGCCCAGGTGGGGTAACAGCTAAGCTCTCTTAATGAGAAATTGGGAAGAAGTGAATAGCAAGTTTGATGAAATCATTTCTTCATAAAGCTGTGAATGTCACAGAAGACAGAGCAGCATGTAAACGGCTGTGAGATCAAAGGCTCTGTGGGACGAGCTCACCAGGGGAGCAGGGAAAATTTATGGACCAAATTCTTTTTCTGAAGCCGGTTTCCTTCGAGTGTCCAGCTTAAAGACTATTTAAATTATATCTGCAATTTTCCGAGTGGTTCGCTTACTTTTCAAGTTTGTCAACCTACACATCAACAATTCTCAGTCAATGGGAGACCATGTCTCCTGAGAGCTATCAGTAGACCTTGCATCTTAAAGGTAATAAAAAGGATGGCTACACATGCCTCTGCTTCTCATAACACAGAAGGACCACATCTGCTCATTAAAAAAGTGCACTATACAGAGTTGTATGGATGCCAGATTCTTATTAGAGAGAGCTGTTTTATCCATTTAGCCCAATTTCCCAGATGTTTTATTACTTGGAGACAGGAGAATTGTTGAAACTGGTGATTGAAGCCCATTTACATTAAGGGGGCTCGTCTGTGAGCCATAGGAAGCATTTGGGGGACAAGTAATTTACAACAGGCCACAAGGCAATGCTGAAGGCCGGCTGCCATCTCACCGGGTCACAAATAATCCCAATAAAGGACAAAACACCCTATTTAGTAACTCCCAGCTTCATCTGCAGAAATTGCCTCTGAGATGAGCACTTGGTTGTCATTTCACATGCAAATGTGTAGATGCATAATTGGGGCAATTTTCATAACAGTAGGTCGAGCTGACAGTGGCACTGAAAATGGCCGGCAGCTCGGACTGGAGGGCGGAGTCTCGTCTGCAAATTGGTGACATTTTCCTTTGCAGAAGCCTTCGCCTTATAAAGACAACAGGATCAGGTGCCTCTTCCCAGCCCCTGCCTCAACGAGGTGCCCCCACCCCTCCCGCTTCCATTCCCAGCACTCACAGCCCTAATGGGCATGCCTGCTCAGCAGAGTGGCAGCCCCAGGGGCATTAGCAGAGCTGGCCTGGCAGCCCTTGCTGCTAATTGGAAGGCACCTCACTGAGGTCCATTTGCTGTACCTGTCAGTTAGCCTACTCCGAGCAGGAGTGAGGGATTGAGGGCAGAATGGAACCTTCCCACTCGACTTCTCTGTAGTTAACAGCCCTGCCTCTGCTCCACGCACATAGATAGGGAAAGCTCTTGTACCCGTAGCAATGTGCTCTTAGACTAAAGGGGCTAAGTGCTGCCCCCTCCTCCATGCCAGCAAGGAATGCAATGGGCTTAGCAATGCAATTTTTTGCTCGTTTTGTTGTTGTGACTGCTGGCGGCATCTGGCATGAAAGCCAGTGGCATCTACACACATTCTTCCCCACAGCCTTGCTACCAGCACTCAGAAGGGAGGCCAAGACCGCATATTGTATCAAATGTGCCACAGTTTGCTAACAAAGAGTTTTGAACACGGTACAATCAACTCTTTGGAATTCAGGGAAGGACCCCTATCTCAGGCATTCCAACAGTCTGAGGGGCACTCCCCAAAGGGACAGTATTCTGACTCAGGGTCAGGCCATTGACGGCTCTAGGAAACGGGAAAAGACAGGGTCAAGTGAATGTCTAGAAGGCACGTGCATTTCCAAAGGCTGAGCTGGCTGCTCCCACAGGCGGCCTTTCCAGCCGGCCAGATTCCAGCCTCTGCTTCCCCTCCCCTCCCTAGTCAGTCCTTGTTTAGTTAATGAATCAGTTGCTAGATTTCAAAAGCAATATTCAAATTACGTTTCTGGAGTGTATTCTTGATTAGGGCACTTCAGAGGCTTGTAATCACCCCAGAGCATGGATTCCTGATTAGGGTGCTGAACCAAAGCCTCCCTCACTCCATCACACTTTAAAATGGATTATATTAACATAAATTATCACTGGGTTTCGACAGTCATCACCAACCATAAGGGTCAAGTTTGGGAGGGACAAAAGATTCCAGGGGACAGGCAGCCTAGCCTACTGCAGGGACAAACCCGGCTCCTGGATACTCAAATGTATAATGCCTTGGTATTGATCCGTTTGGAGGCTGGATTACCTGATGGGAGCTGAGGACAGTCATCTAGGGAGCTCCTAAGGAAAACCTTAGCCATACATGCCTTTTCCAGGGCCAGGGTTTTGTTTCTTTGTCCAGCACTCCATCCGTCTGTTGAGTCGATTCTTCTCCCTGCTTCCAGGTCCTGTTTTCTTGTAGCTCGTTACTCATATTTCTTCAAAATGGGGGTTCTTTGGGGTTCAGGCTGCAGAGGCAAAACCTGCCTGTTGTGTATGTTGGGGGAGGAGGTATGGTATGATGTGTGTGCACTTGTGTGTGTGCATGTATATCTATCTCTGTGTGTCTGTCTATCTGTGAGTGTCTGTGTGTGTCTATGTGTCTGTCTGTCTGTCTGTGTGTTAGCACACATGTGCACGTGAAAGCTGAAGATGAATCTCAGACATCCCCCCCCCCCGGAGCCATCCACCTTTATTTTTGAAACAGGGTCTCTAGTGGCCTGGAGCTCAAGAGCAGGTTCTGCTCGCTGGCCAGCGATCCCCGGGGACTGGCGCCTGTCCCTTCCCAGCACTGAATTTATAGGAGCAGGTCATCACACCTGTCTTTTTAGTGGGTTCAGGTCCTAATGCTTGCAACACAAGCGCTTTACCAACCGAGTTATGGCCTCAACCCGAAGCTGCCTATTTGTTTGCCAAGGAACCATTTCGAGGGGAAGCTTGGCTGGGTGGGAAGTAGATGGCCTAGGGTGGTCAAATCCTGACTCTCATGCTGCCTGACAACACCTGAGCCTCAGTTTCCTCGACTGTCAAATGAGACTGGCCTTACCTAACTTACAGTCCAGGGGCTGGGAGACTGCTCCTGTTAATAATATTACAGGGCTATTAAACCACTGGCTTCTCATAGCCCCAGGGCC
>LOJH01008503.1:5253-29528 GCA_001685095.1 Ellobius talpinus
GTGTGTGTGTGTGTGTGTGTGTGTGTGTGTGTGTGTGTGTGTGATTGGAGCTTCCTAATGCATGTGAGGAAAACTTCAAAAACTTGTCAGCCAGGCATGGTGGCGCACACCTCTGATCCTAGCAGTTGGTCCTATCAGGAGTTCAAGGCCATCTTTGTCCATTAGCAAGTTTGAGGCCAGCTTGGACTGCATGAACCTTTGGCTTAAAAAAAAAAACCAAACAAACAGATAAAGCCATGTCATTTGTTGAAATGGGTCAATAGCAATATAACTAAAAGATTCAAAACCAATATTTCTTTCCTAGTTTGTTTTCTATTGCTGTGATAAACACTATGACCAACCCAAAGCACCTTGAGAAGAAAAGGGTTATTTGGTTTACAGGGTGTGTGTGTGTGTGTGTGTGTGTGTGTGTGCATATATATGTACATATATACATATATATTTCACAAGATGTATACACACACACACACACACTTATACACATCTCATGAAGGGAAGTCAGGGCAGGAGCTCAAGGAGGGGACCTGGAGTAGGAACTGAAGCAGAGGCCATGGAGAGATGCTGCTTACAGGCTTGCACCCCATCCATGGCTAACATGTCCAGTCTGCATTTTTGTACAGCCCAGGCCCGCCTTCCCAGGGGTCGCACTGCCCGCAGTGGGCTCCTGCCCTCCCACATCACAGGTTTGCCATCGGGGTCGCACTGCCCACAGCGGGCTCCTGCCCTCCCACACCACAGGTTTGCCATCATAGGCCAATCTCATGCAGGCAGTTTCTCATCTGGAAAGTTCCTCTTCCCAGATGGCTCCAGCTTGTGCCGAGTTGGCCAACACAGCCCGCACACCTCCCAATGTGGCCTCCCAGCTTGTACTGTAGAGCCGTGTTTATCTTCAAAAAGCTCTTGACATGAGACTGTCAGGGATTCTCATCCCCAACTCCAAGTTCAGTCTGGTGCCTCCTGCCCACTGCGGGGTCGCTGAGGTTGGTAGATTTCTGCAGCTACACTTAATTATTATGCTTTGAAGAAATGGATCAGATTAGTGTTAATGCGTAGCAGTCACCTGACCTCCCATAACCTACTCAGTTTGGAATCTGGCTGACTTGCCAGTTGCTTAGCAATGGGCGCTTTGTTCCCCGCATGCTGCCTTGGAGCGCCCATCCTGACGATGCTCACCTTGGGCCTCTCTCTCTCTCCCCGCAGACAGTGTCATTCAGAAAACAAAGTGGCATTTTAACCACATGAGTTCCTCCCAGATGAAGAGTGGCTTCGAAAAGATTCAGGAGGAGCTTGAGCTCCAGCCTCCAGCAGTTCTGTCCCTGGAGGGCACAGATGTGGCCAATGGCATCCTGAACGGCCACACCCCGGTGCACGCTGAGTCTGGTAAGTGCCTGCTCTTCTCTGGTGGAGACGGAAGGACACGTGTCAGGTAGAATTCCCTGGAAAAATGGTCTGGTTTGGTGGTAGCATGTTAAATATCTTGGGAAGAATATAGATGAACCCTTTTCCACATAGTTGTTATGAAAACAAAAACAAAACCTTACTGTTGTGATAGTGGCTTCTTCAAGGAAGCAATCTGATAACCTTCTGGAGTTTCCAGACCGTCTTGGCAGGTTGTTCATCAAGGTGAAGTTCACAGGTTATGAGTTCACATGCTATGAGAATTACTGTGTCAGAAGCTCCTCGTGGGACTCTGTGGCTTACCACATTACTAAGGCACTGGAAGCCTGCGCTGGGAAGCCGCAACCCTCTTGTTGGAGAAGGGGTGTAGGGACAGTATCTATGTGCCATCTAAAAATTCTACAGTGGGGGCCAGTGGGTGGCTCTGGTGTAAAGGCTTGCCTCCACCCCGGGCACCTGAGTGTGATGTCTGAAGACCACATGGTAGGAGGAGACTCCCTTCGTTATCCTCTGACCGCTGCACACATGCCATGATGTGTCCCCTGGAAGAGCTGTCTGCATCGTAACAATCTAATTTTTAAATTAGAAATTTTTAAAAATTTCCGTACTAAGCTCCTGGCTTGAAATTTAAGTGGCATATTAAGTATACTTGGTTTGAGCTTCATGTGTTTAAACCAATAGATTCCCAGGTTGGCTCACCTGCCAGTCAGCAGGCTGATCCTGTTTAATGTTGGGAGAATTTAAAGAAGGAGGCCGGGTAATCAAGCCCAAGCTCCCCCTTGCCACGAGTGACCACAGGGACGTCTTTGTAATGTATGGCTTTTTTGTTTTTTGTTTTTTTTTTTAAAGTACTTAGAAAAGAGGGCAAATCCCCAAAGCGCCAAGTTACCCACCTGTCTAGACATTTTCCTGCCTCACCTAATTGTCCCAAGGCCAGAGTCCTCACAGGTAGCATGTTCTGTTCTAATAGGAACTCAGATTTCTCCGTGGGAACTAACACACTAACACTAGTCTTAGCTGGATTGTGGCTTCCAGGGCATGTGTTTGTGTGTTATTTTCAGGGGAACTGTCAGGACAGAAAGGATACTTAGGAAGGAGCATGGCAGGAGAAGGGACTCGGCAGCATCAGTGAACCAGAATCTGTTTGAATGATGACCATCGGGAGGGAGCAAGTCTGTGTTCCCGTTATCATCCTGGCTATAGTGATAGCCCAGACAGTCAAACTGTTCTAGATGGAACACCTCCTCTTCCTGGGTATCTTAGAATTGCTAAGATGCCTGCTGTGGATTTCTCTGGATGCCCACATGACACTGAACATCGTCCTTATTGGGAATAGAGTGGAAAAGCTTACAAACTGGAGACTCAGGTGGTGGAGGAAATGCTTCTCGGGACTGGACACTCCTGCCCCAGCATCTCAGCCTGGCCTTTGGGCGTGCCGTTTCAGGTGACTGTGTTGAGGCATCCCATGTCCTGCAGGATGCGTAGCAGTGCCATTGGTATTTGCCTGTCCTGGTGACAATTACAGGTGTCTCTGGACACCCCTCTGGGGGGGCAAGCCACCCCTGCTTAAAAAGGCAACTGAGTGCTTACAGATTTGCGTCTGACATGAGAAAGAGCTTTTTTTCCTGGAAGAAGTTCACCTCCTTTTCTGAGATCCATTCTGGCTTGCCCCGCTAACTTCTGTTGCTTTTTAGATGTGTGCTTGTGGTTCAGTGCTTAGCATCGTGGGTCTGTTAGCAGAGGTCTTGTTGGCTAGTTGGTGTCCCGTCCCCTCATGTCGCAGAGATACAGTTCTTACCGGTTCTTACCGGACGCTCCTTTCTTTCCATTGTGAAGCCCTGAATCTCCGGATGGAGCCGGTGACGGCGCTGGGCATCCTCTCCCTCGTGCTCAACATCATGTGTGCTGCCCTGAACCTCATCCGCGGAGTACACCTCGCAGAACACTCCCTACAGGTGGCCTTGGGGATTGAACCCAGGATTTTCTGAGTGCCTCAGCATGCGCTGTTTACCCGGAGCTGCATCCGCAGCCCTGCTTCATGGTCCAAAGGAAAGACAAGTGACAGAAGCTGACAATGGGAGGCAGTCTTATTGATCAGCTCACTGTGCAGTTAGGACTTTTGTTTGCTTGTGGTTGTTTTGCTGTTTTGTTTTTTTGAGACAGGGTTTCTCTGTGTAGCTCTGGGTCTGTCCCAGTTCAGGCTGGCCTCAAACTCACAGAGATCCTCCTGCTTCAGCCTTCCCAGTGCTGGGATCAAAGGTGTGGGCCACCACCACCCAGCACAGTTAGGTTTTACGAATATCAAAAGTTCAAATAAAACATTTTAGAAATTGTAACCCATAAGCTGGATATGGCAATGCACCCCCTAATCCCAACAGTGGAGAGGTGGAGGCAGGAAGATCAGAAACCCACACCCAGTCTTCAGCTACATAAGAGTTCTGGCCAGCTTAGGGTAGAGTATAAAATAAAAGAATCCGAAACAAAAAAGTGCTCTTCGTAGTAAGTTGAACAAATTTGGAAGGACCCCTTTGTGACTGACTTTGGGAGTTCTGGGATGTTGCTGTGAAGTAGACAACTTGCCCGTGGGGACTTTGGGCTGCCTCCCAGTCCTTGGGAACCAAGGTTCCATAGTCAACAGCATGCAGGGTAGAGTCTCACACTGACAGGCTCTAGGAAGAGATGTCCCCACCCTGTGGTGTGTGGCCTACAGGAGCCTCTTCTCTTGTCAGAGACCCACTTCCCTGGGATGAAGTGAGCATTCCTTTTGTTGGCCAAAAATTAAAAAATATTTTTGGAAGTTTTCGAACACTTGTCAAAGGAATAGAACTATTATTTGCATAAGCAGGTGTCTGCTGTTTTTAAAGATAGAGCCGTAGTGTTTTTATAGATTTTTGTCTCATATTTCTTTGTTTGGGCATTTTTTAGTCATACTGACCTTTTGGTTGTATGTTATGGTTTCCAATTTTGTGTTTTTATGGATTTGTGTGTGTGTGTTTACTGCATTTTTCATTTTCTTTTCTTTTTATTTTTTATTTTATTATTATTACTATTATTTTTGCCTCTTTTTTTAAGAGAGAAAGAAAGCATGGAGTTGGTTGGATGAAGGGGTGGGGAGGGCCTGCAAGGGGGTAGGGAGAGGAAACTGTGATCAGAATATATTGTATGAATTTTCAATTAAAAAAAAAGACAAAGCCATAGTGCTCATGGCAGTGTTAGGTGTTGAGTTACTGTAGAGTAACAGATGGTGGTTCGTGGGTGTTGAGTCCAGAAGGCTGATGTGGACTGGGCCCTTTGAAGAGCAGCATTGGGCCTGTGTTAGAGCTGTGGCTGTGAAAACCCTTGGGCCAGTTAGTTACCACATCTCATTTTTGACCAGTGTGTGATGTGGATCAGGCACCTGCCAGCTGTGTGCAGTAGAATTGGTGCCTGGTTGGTTGCCTTGAGGGTCTCTTGTCATCGTGCAGGGACAGCATCGAGATGACAGTGCCTGGGGCTAGAGGTCCTAGAAGACGCTTAGCACTAGCAGATGAGAAGGTTTGGAAGGCTGAGGGGGTGGGAGCTCGTTGCATGTTGAGGATGTAGCATGACCGCATGACAGCCCGAGACAGGAGTGTGTGTGGTCTGTCTAACATTGAAAAAGGTCGCGTGCCTCGCCTGAGTCTGGCTAGGCATCTTTGAACTGTCAGTCACACCCAGGAAATGGGAATAATGAGCTTCGTGCCATGGTGGTTCCTTTCAGCCAAACCTTTCTTCTGTGTGCCCCGGATCTGTTTCAGATCGCCCAGGAGGAAGTTGGGAACATCCTGGCCTTCTTCATCCCTTCTGTAGCCTGCATCGTCCAGGTGGGTGCAGTCCCTAACTGGGTGCTTTTGGAGACTGCAGGCAGCCGCCTGGGGGAACAGTGACACCCGGTGTGGCTGTGACTCAGGAGAAACCACAGTGTGAACACATGGCTTTCCCTCATAGCTTATCCAACTATCGGGTCCCTGAGGGGGATTTTACAGGGAGGCCATGCAGTCTTGGGAGGACCTTGTGGTCTGGTCTGCCCCCTATGCTGCATCTCTGTCTTCCTACATCCCCAGGCTGGACATGTGCCTGTGTGTCACTAGCATCCTTCCTCTTGTGACACCTGTTTCATTCTTTTTGAATCTCCTCCTGTTCACTTGGTAGTTAGCAGCCATGGGGCCCAGCTTTGCTGTAGTGAATTCAGTGAATAGGCACATGTGTGCAGGCGTCAGCGGGTATGCACACGCATGCAGCCATCAGCGGGTAAGCGTATGCATGCAGGCGTCAGCGGATAGGCGCATGCATGCAGGCGTCAGTGAATAGGCGCATGCATGTAGCAGTTTGTGGCTGCATCTGACTTGAGGCTGTCTGCTTCTCTCTGACTGGTTGTATTGTGGTCTCATTTCAGTGTTACCTGTACCTGTTCTATAGTTCAGCCAGGACTCTGAAGGTGGCACTGATGCTGGCCTTCATCTGCCTGGGCAACGTGTACCTGCACGGGCTGAGGAACACCTGGCAAATCCTCTTCCACATAGGAGTGGCTCTTCTGTCTTCATATCAGACCCTAACCAGGCAGCTGCAGGAGAGGCAGTCTGACTACGGAGTGTGAGGACAGCATCGTGCAGTGAATGGAGCCTTTGACTTCCCCTCCCCGTCCCCGGAAGGCCAGTCTGTTTCCGCTCCTGCTTCTCAACTCCACCTCAGATCTCCATCCATGAAGCTCCCGAGATCACAGATTCTGGCAGGTGTCATGGAGGACCCAGGGCGGCCAGTTGCAGTCTCAGTCTGTGTGGAGCGTTTGTGGGTAACGGCCAGCCGAGCACAGGACAGGCAGCCGAAGCCAGAGCTTGCCGGGAGAGCATCTTTGATGGTCAGAGTGACCATGTGTTGGTCTCCTACCTAGAACGATGCTGCACACCACTAGATTCCATGATGGTAGCTTTGCTCATTGGCCTGCCAGAAAACGGTCTGCAAGGAGACTCTTTAAAGTTGAAACCAGTTTGCAGTTCCAGTGTAACCTCAGTCAGTTTTCCCTAGAGTGTCAGTTCAGGGTAAATTAAAAGCTTGAAAACATGGCTCATAAATGTAAGCTAGGTAAATTTTGTTTACATTTTTGATAACTTGGGTTCGATATACTTTTGGAATATTTAAATATATTTTGGATATAAATTGAAACTCATTTAGAATGAAGGCAAACTTAGGCTAAAGAAATGCTAAGTAAATCTGAGTTTAATTTTCAGAGACCATTTGTGGTGGTGGGACTGTGTGGATACGGATGTTGTCTATATCTCTTTGCAGGGTCTATCTGAAGATCGTTAAATTAATAACCAATATTACTGGGTCATAAGCACATGGACATGAACAAATGTGAGAGCCCTAGGATCCTTTCCATGGGGCAGAGAGGAGTGGAAATGCTGGGGTTCAGCAGTGCTTGGCAGAATTGGGGATTCTGTCATTAGCCTTTGGGTGGCGGCCCAGTGCCCATCAACGTAGCATTGCTGGAGGCGTGGTCCTGTGTGCCTCCTGGAGAGTCCGTGCCTGAACATATCGGTTAGACTGAGGGCCCCATTGTTTTATGGGCAGGCATTGAGTGGGTGTTAGCATTGCAAAGCTTCGTGTGACTGACACCTGTGGTGCAAAAGCTGCTAAGGTCTGCTTCTGAATAAGAGCCCCCTGCATCTCCTGTGTGGGTATCTGGTGGCACTCAAGAAGCCACATTGGGGTTCACCCCTCTGGCTCGTTCTTGGAGTAGTGCACCCACAACTGTGTGGGCTGAGCCATTGGCTCCTTAAGTGATCAGTCCTATTTTGATCGTTTCTAAAGGAGAAAGCCATCCCCAAAGTTACTGAGTAGCGGGGAAGACAGTTGTGTGGGGTAAAGAGTTCTCTTGCTTGGCTGTCACTGGTACCGCATGTTGGCAAGCCACCAGGTGTCTGTGACCCAGAACTGGGTTGGGAAAGCATTGCTGTCTGATTTTGTTTCCTTAGAGGAGAATTTTCTATTTTTAATCAAATCTACAATGTCTGGGTATGAATGTCATATTGGCAACATCCTTGGATGTGAACGTGAACCTTGTGTCTTTGTTGATCTCACACTGTGTAATTCTGTATATACTGCGCAGTCAAATGCCATTCTTCCCGAGAGAGAATTTTGAAGTGGCCATAGAGGAAGCCAGAGGGAAGAGAAAATCCTTTTAATTCAAAGCATACACTCAAAACATTTTTTAAGTTAAAAAAAAATCAGCCTAAAACTACAGTGTTTTCCTTGTAAGCCTCTGTGGTATTGTGTTGCCCCTGTCTGGAGACCCCACACACTCTAGGGGTTGAGCCTGTGGTTGTCAGTCTATGAGCGGTGACTTGTGAGCAGTGACTTGTGGATGAGTGGTCCTGAGGGTTGAGCCCTGGCTAGAGACACTTCATAACCCTTAGATGCTAGCAAGGGTGTTGTCCACACTTGGTTGACATGGCTCATGAGTAGTCACTAGACAGGGTTCTAGACTGTCATAAATGGAAGGAAAAGGTGCTCTCTAGGGAAACAGAAAACAGAGAAACCTTTAACTGGAGTCCAACCAAGCAGGCTCACCTCTCTGGAAGAGGCTGGTGACGGGAAATAAGTTCCCAGGAAACCCCAGGTTTGGGGTAACTTTGTTCAGGCCTGGATGTTGGTATCCCCCGTGGGATCTTTGATGCCCTGAACCTGGTTCCAAGGCAGGAGTGCTCCTCTGACTGCCACGCACTCGCTGCTCCTCTGGTATCTTTGGATGAGTAGCTAGGTGCTGCTGCCCAGCTGGCTCACATAACACGGTGTTGAGACGGCCTCCAGGTGCTTTTCTGTCCAGACGCTCACAGGCTGCGGACGGACTTCTGCAGGTGCTGTGTTGTCTGCTGGTACTGGGTGGGAGTGGCCCGGCACTCGGGCAGAAAGCATATGATTCGGGTGACTTGTCCCTCAGTGAGCCTTATCTTGGTGGGAACTGTACCTGACTTCCCTTTTTCTGGGTGGAAAGAGCTGGCCCATCTCCGTCCCGGACACCTCACTGACCCCATGGCTGTGGTTCTTGCTGACCATGAACCCTGTTGACATGCATTGTGGGCTTTTTCCTCGAGCCCCTTTCTTCCCTCTCCCCTGCCTGTTTCCACTCTGCCTCCTACATCCCTGCCTCCAGAGAGATGCAGGCTAGAGTCTGGAGAGACAGGAACCATGATGGAGAGGGAACCAACTTTGAAGCCTCACCCTCTGTCCCATCTCGGCTCAGTGCTTGGGAGAACGAGCACTTTGCTGGTCATCTGCTGTCATCTCTGCTGGGAGCTAGAGCAGTAGCCAGCAGACCCAGTGAGGTGACTGGAGCCTAGGAAACGGCATCAGGGCTGAACTTGCGTTCACACCTGTACTGGGTTGCTCCTTGAAGGAACTGCCTGCCCACTGTGAACAGCACAACCACCATCCAGTCTCTTCTATATGCCTGACAATGAATAACATGTGAAAGAGGCTAGGCATGTCCAGGAGTGTGCACATGAGAGAGGCAGGGCATGGTCAGGAGTGTACACATGAGAGGTAGGGCATGTTGAGGCATGTACACATGAGAGGCAGGGCATGTTGAGGCATGTACACATGAGAGGCAGGGCATGTTGAGGCATGTACACATGAGAGGCAGGGCATGTCCAGGTGTGTACACATGAGAGGCAGGGCATGTTGAGGCATGTACACATGAGAGAGGCAGGGCATGTCCAGGTGTGTACACGTGAGAGACACGGCATGGTCAGGAGTGCACACTGCTGTCAGCCGTGTCCAGCAAACCCTTGCTGAGCTACTGCTCATGCTTGGATGTCCTCCTTGGGTCTGGGGCCATTCTACCTGTGTGCTATGAGAGCCAATAGTTGCAGTGGAACAGAAACCGGGTGTGCCCTTGAGAGATGAGGTAGGGTCAGCCAACCCAGTGGCCTGGAGGTCAGCTTTGCTCTTTGACTCAGTCCTGTGTCACAGTGGAAGTCCCTGCCTGCCATCCTCAGCATCTTCCCAAGGGGACAGGAACACCAGTTCTCAGTCCCTGTATGCTCCTGTGAGGATTGCAGGTGGCCACGGGAGAGGGCCGCAAGGTCGCTGGGAGTGTGCAGCAGGCCGCAGACCTCACCTGTGCTCAACCATTCACAAGGTGGCATTTCATGCTGCTACCGTCTAACTGGCTCCTCTCTTCCCCTGGACCTGCCTCTTGGTCCTGGGCATGGACAGCCATTATCACTAGGACCTGCTCTAGGATCCCAGGAATCTAGTCGTAGATTAGGTCAGACTTCAGTGTCCATCCCCAGTCTCAACAAGGAGAGTCCCCCACTCTTCCCCCCCACTCTGGTGTTGCTGGGGAGACATCAGCAGGACATCTGTGGAGGGGGCCTGGTAATAGTGGGCTAGGGAAATGCCCACCCATGGGATGTGATGGGCAGGGCTGTGCCCCACAATTGCCTTAAATTAACCCCATTCTTTCCCTTTGACCCATGTCTGCTGCATTATGTGTGACCTTTAACCCTTATATTGATAAGATTCTTAGATTGCTTCAGAAATGTTACCTAATGAAAACTTTGTACGACTCAGCCCCTAGGATTTGATTTGGCTTAGTGGGTTTTTCTAAGAACATAAAAGAATTTGCTAATTTAGGCCAAACTATTTATTCTGCACACTCATCCCCAGGGTCTGCTGCCCATATTGTAAGCTACTTTTCAGTTGATAACAAAGATCTATTTTGAGTACCCGATGGGCACATTTTAACTTTCACATACTCATAAACTGAAACCCGTGATGACATACTGATCTTGTACAGCTGTTTGTATACCGTGTAAAATGACATGAGGTGGCTTCAGAAGTGTGTGGAGAATAAACTGAAGTGTTTACTAATGCATGTGTGTCTATGCGTGTGAGCAGTTCTGCATCAGGGCCTATTGTTGGTCTGAGGTGGTTCGTGGGAGAAGTGACATCTGGTCTGAACAGGTCTGAGGGTGCAGGCTTTAGTGTAGGTCCCTAACCAAAGCAGCAGTGGTGGAAATGCTCTGCTGGCTGGGCAGCCTGCAGGTTCTATAGCTGTCACCTTGCTATGTGCCTCAGAGTTCTGGGCTTTTGTGGACAAGGCGGGTGGCCACCAGGAGGCGCAGCAGTCTGCCACAGCACCTCATCCCAGCCCGGAGACGCTATCCTTAGCTGCTTTGGAACAGCTGACAAAATTCCCAGGAAGGGGTTTGATGCAACCACTTTGGACCAGCCTCCTAAGCTGGGAGCATGTGTTCCCAGCATGTTTCCTCTGTCTGCCCTGAGCCTCAGCCGTAGGAAGAGGCCAAAGACATTTTCTAAGATACTCATTTGAGTTGTTGGGATTTGAAGGTAGACAAGTCCTTTTGCTCAGGTGTGAAAGCTGAGGCCTGGCCTAGAGAGCCAGTCAGAGAACATCCCAGAGATCTGTCTCCTGGCCCGGAAGGGAGGGCTGTCCCCTTCTGGTAGCACCCACAAATAATAAATAGCAGTCTGGGCCATGAAGATGCTTCTTCTGCGCCAGGAGGACTGGGGGAGAGTTTGGGCTGATGAGTCTCCGCTTTTTCCTTGAGTCTTACCCATGCAGGGGCCTTGATGACAGCTGCCAAGCATGCTTGCAGAGCACCAGGCCAGGCATACTTGCAGAACATCAGGCCAGGCATGCTTGTGGAGCACCAGGCCAGGCATGCTTGCAGAACACTGGGCCAGGCCAGGCATGCTTGCACAGCACCAGAGGATGGATAGACTAAGGAGAGGGACCTGGCAGAGACTCTGTGGACCAGGCCTCAGACAGAGAGTCAAATGGATGGACGAGGCAAAGTCTGTGGAGTTTGCCGAGTGCCAAAGAGAAGACCCTCTGATCTGATGGGGAAGATACTTAAAGTCATAGTCACAACCCTTAAACAAACAGATTGGTGGGTTTGGGGCTGGAGAGATGGCTCAGCAGTTCGGGGCACTGGCTGCTCTTCCAGAGGATCTGCATTCACATAGCAGTTTATAGCTGCTTGTCACTCCAGTTCCAGGGGATCTGGTGCCTCCTGGCCTCTGCAGGCACCAGGCACGTATGTGGTGCACAGACATACATGCTTAGAAAACCCCCACAGATATAAAATAGGTAAGTAAAAAATTTTTAAAAGATTGGCAAGTTTGATGATAGGAGATCCCGGGAAAAGAGAAAAGAACAGGAGGGTTGGGCCGCAGAGCAGGAAGTGGTAAGGGTAGTAGAGGAGCAGTCTGTGTGGATTGGCAAGAAATGGCAATCCCAATTTAAAAAAAATGACAAAGTCTGCAATGTTTGTGAGTAATCAATAGAAGAGATGACCGTTAGGACCATGGACACAGACTAAAATGACAGGAAGACACCACCTTATGCCATGAACGTTGCAAAACAGGGTAGGGCTGGGGTGTAGTGGATTGGTGGGGAGAATGACGAGAACTTGTGAAGCCCCAGGTTCAGTGTCCCCAGCACCACATAAGCCAGGGAAGACTGCAGTCCCAGCATCCAGGAAGAAGAGGCAGGAGGGTCAGAAGTTCAAGGTCATCCTTGGTATAGGGGGGTTCAAGGTTTGAGACCCTGTGTCAAAACAATGAAAGGAGTGTCTATAGCTGCTTCTGGGACCAGGGAGGAGCCAAAGCAGAGGCTAGGGCCTGAAGTGGCAAGGGTGTGTTTCTGGGGGCCATGAGGGATGGGGAGCCTGGGGGCAGAAAGGATGAGCTCTCAAAGGGGGAAGCAGTGGGCACTCGTCTGACCCCCCCCCAGGGGCTGTCCTCCCCGGGTCCAGGCCGTCTGAGGTAGTTTCCTGACTGAGGCTTTCCCACAGCAGGCCTCTGCTGAAAGGCTCTCATGAGGACAAGGGACAGCTGCAGGGGGACAGAGGTGCCCCAAAGCCAGCCTTCCCTCCTACCCCAGAAATAGCCTGAGCCCAGAGTGTACGCCTGGGGAAGTGAAGCCAGGCTGGTGGGGATTTGGTGAAGCGGACCAGGACCACCATGGCCCTGGGGGCTTGTTCCAGGCGCTTTTCCAAGGCCCCAGGGATCAGCACAAGGGCCAGAGGCAAGGAACGTGGGGCCAGTTAGAGTGAACTTTCTCACGAGACAGTCCAGCAGGCCTCACCAAGGCCGGGAGCTCGAGGTGTGCAAGCCAAGGGGCCGGGTGCAAGGGGACCTCAGCACAGGCTGTTCCTATCTCCCAGGCATTGTCTGGTCTCATTGCTGGTATCTGAGGGGACATCTGCTTGTTTCCCAAAGCACCTCCTGTTGTGTCCATCCTTGGGCAAACCAGGCCCCAGCCACAGGAAACAGCCCATGCCAGCTCCCGTTTGAGGAGTAAATATTAGTCTTCTCGAGAGCTGCCCGTTCTGTCACTTGGCACAGAGGATGTTGAACTTGGGGTGGGGGACCTCTTGGTGTATGTACATTCGCGGAGCCTGTGGCCCTTGGTTGCTACAAAGGAGGGCCTCAGAAAAAGCTCGTCCTTTCCCCAGGAGCTGTATCTGAGTGCCTGTGAGGAGATCACTCTGAGACCCCCAGCCCTCTGTCTCCAGACACTGTTCAGGATGCTTCTACAGAAGAAGGGGACTGTAAAGTCTGATTTGACTTGACCTTGATGTTTCTGAGCCCCAGTTCTGATTTATGTGACCGTGAAACACACGGTTTATCAGGAATAGCCTGGCCCTATGTTGCTGTCAGTGCCTAGGGGTGCAGCGCACAGCGCCTGTCTGCGCTCTATGCGCTACCATACAGTTCGCGAGCTTCCGGCAAGGGGCTGGAGGTTGAAACACACAGACTCACAGACAGCACAGACAGAGAGACACGGACCTCCAGTCACTGGTAAGAAGCCCTTTATTCAATAGTACCATGGAGGCTTCTATACCCAACAGTCAAGTGGGCCAACAGGTGAAAACCTTATCCTCTGATCCTCGAGGCCAAGGCAACACGTGCTGGTGAAGCAGAGCTGGTAAACAACTTTGACACAGCTTTCAGTAACTCAAATCGGAAGGAAAGTAAAGATCTCTAGCAGGGAAGAGCAGCTGGAGGCCAGGACTCCAAATGGTCCCAACATAGGGGAAGCCTCGGGAGTACCCTACCTGGCCACAGAGACCTGACTCTGTCCCACCACCTGTTTCTTTCCTCTGTGACCATTCTCATGCATTTCCACAAGTATTAATCCTGGGATAGTCTTAGCCTTGCCCCGTCCGCAGTATTTTAGATTTGTACAGGGCAAGTGGTGTGCAAATGTAACGGTTGTTCTTCATGGCGATGTCGGTATATGGAATTACCTAGAAGATGTGCCTTTGGGTATGTCTGTGAGGACATTTCCAGAAAGGTTTGACTGAGATAGGGGAGTCTGCCCTGAATGGGGTGTCTCCATCCCAGGGGCTGGGGTCTCCAGCTGGGTAAAAAAGGAGAAAGCAAGTTGGACGCCAGCAATCGTCTCTCTCTGTTTCCTGACTGTGGACACCAGCTTTGTCTCGGCAGCATTGCACACTTCTTTCCAGGACCTCCCTGCCGTGATGAACTGTATCCCCAATGCCAGGAGACAAATGATCTCTCCCTTAAGTTGCTTTTGCTATTTTGGCACAGCAATGAGAAACACAGTTGACAAGAAACTCGTCTAAGTGAATAGCAGCGTGAAAGCAACAAAGAGCGGGGATTCCAAAGTCCCACTCCTGGGAGTCGCTGGTCTTTTCTATCCCTGGAAAAGGTGGGGGAAAAGTCTTCCATTTTCAGAGGAGGTGGGGAGGAGACACTGAAGAACTGCCAGACAGGGAAGGAACGCTGACACAGGAGGCCATGTCTCATTGCTGAAACATCTTGGGGGGGGAGGAACGAAAACTGATAAGAAATGTGGCCCCCACTCGCCACTGAAACAGGAGTCCCTCCCCCAACTCCTAGGCAGCCTTCAGGGGCAAATGAAGCTACAGATTGACTAGAAGAGGATTTGAGAGAAGGGAAGGGAAGCCAAGGCAGGAACTCAAGCAGGAACTTGGAGGCAGGAGCTGAATCAGAGACCATGGAGGAACGATGCTTACTGGATTGTTCCCTGTGTCTGCTCAGTGACCTTCTGTATGTATATAACCCGGACCCACCTGCCCAGGATGGCACTGCCCACACTGGGCTAGACTCTCCTACATCAGTTAACAATCAAGGAAACATCCCACAGACACACATGCCTGTAGGTCAGTCTGATGGAGGCCATTCCTCAACTGAGGTTCTCTCTCCTCCCAGGTGTCTCTAGTTTGTGTCAAGTTGAATCCCTTCTCTTGATATTCACTGTCCCTCCTGTCCCGTGTGGAGGCTGGGGCATTGACAAGATGGCCTCATGACCTCCTCCTCCTCATCCTTGTGATCTGCAGAAGGTAAGTCCTAGACGGATTATATTTCCTGATAAGGCATATCCTTCATTCCCGTGGATGGGCTTCTGAGAATAGGGCCCGTGGGACATCAATGGGCGTCTTGCAGTCTAGAGACAGTAACTGAGGAGATCAGTACAAACACCAGGGTCTACACTGGTGAGAGCTGCAGGGTTAGCCTGGCAATGTCCCCTGCGGAAACCACACAGGACAGCCTGGAGCCCCTCAATGTTTCTCCCACGGTGGCGTCCTGAAACGCAGGGGTGCTGGGACTCCTGGGGTTGAGACGAGGACTGGGGTGACCCAAAGAGTCAGTTACTGAGAGTGTGGGATCAAAGCAGGCAAACAAGACAGCAGCCCGGGAATCAAGGTAAATAATATTTTAATACAGTATTTTAAAATATCAAAGTTAATGCAAAAATACAGGATGAACAATATATCAAGACAGAATCAGGATTACTAACTGGCCTGACCCTTCTCACATCCCCAGATAGGGCACATCCAAATGATCCCATCTCTGACAATATCTAGAGTATCTGAGGCATGGCTATGGGATTTGGAGAGCTGGGTTCAACATCAACCTCTACAATGACTTTCCTTCTTTGGATTTTGGTTATCCCATCTGTCTTTTGTGGAGGCTGGGGCATTGCCAAGATGGCCTCCTGACGCATCCCTCTGGTCTGCTGAGGTTATTTTGTCCCTTTTCCTGGGAGTCTGTGTCTTCAGAGTCATAGACTCCCAGGGCTATTAATATCTTGGCCATCCCTGGCTGGAGCAGGGTGTTTAATAACTGCCAGCTGTGGCTCCACCCCTTCCCCTTCCCCCAGAGAGATAAGAGCTGTTCCTGTTCCCACATGGGGGGGGGAGCTCGCCACTGCTCATTAAAACAAGACCTTGCATGGCAGATAGGATAGAGGGGCTGAGTCAGAGTCCTCACCCCACCGTGCCCAGCACGCCCTGGGGGGGGTGGTGCCTTGGGTCTTGTCCTTACACTCACTGTTTCTTCCAAGGGGCTGCCTTGCTCTTCCCACCTTCTGTCCCTTTAGGTCACATTTCCAGTAGCCTTAGAGGGTCTCTCCTCAGACACCCTGCACATATTACATTCAACATGTCCCAAACCAGGCCATTGTCTCCCCAGCTGACCTCCTCCCTTTCCTACTGATGGCCTAGCATCCTTTCCAGACACACACTCTGGGTCCTTCTCGGCATCAACCCCCAACCATCTCTCGACTTCATCTGATAGACCTTCTCTTTGTCTCTCTTTGTCTTTACTGGTAAGCACCCCCAACACCTACTCGGCTGGATTCACTTATCTGTGACACCTAAGCATGTTCTCTTGGGATGAGCCTCCGTGGACAGGCCGTGCCCCAGAGTGAGAAGACTACCTGCAAACAGAGCTTTCCTACTGAGCAGACAGAGCCTCCCTGGGTTCAGATGGTACCTGAATTAACTGGCCTTTGCCCTTAGAGATTGCAGGTAGGGTTCCATTTTAAGAAACCACCAGAGTCTGGGTTTCGTTAAGTTCTTTTGGGTCAAGGCAGGACTAACGTGAGGCCAGTAGTTTGATGTGAGGGGAGGTGTGGGGGCTGGCCTGGGTACAATCCTCACCACATCTCACTCTTGGGAGCGCAGAACCGAGGCCTGCTGTCTGTGTAGGTTGCCTCCCAGTGAAAGATCTTAGTCAAAGTGGGTGAAGTCTTCGTAGTGTCCACCAGATGGCACTAGAGATGACTTGGTCTGGGTTGACAGGTCGGTGGCTGGGACAGAGCCACCCGGGGAAGAGACTGGGATAGTCCTGCCTGTGGTCACTCCTACCCCACGGCTGTCACTAACCTAGGATACGAGTACAAGTTTCCTTAGCTTCCCAATCAAGGCTTCCAGTCTTTTTATCCCCAACTCTGCCCTTTCTTTCTTGAACACATGTTGGGTCTTGCTTCTACTCACTCTGTCCTCTTGACTAGGAACAGCTCTGCACCCAGGGCTCCACGACTTACCCCACGCCACAACACAGTACTGTTGGGAGATATCGGGCCTATTCATTTAGGCACGGGGTCCGTTCTGACCTTCACATACTCCAGAAGATATTTCTGATCTGTCCTGGGATGGTACCAAGTGGCAGCAGCCTTTGAAGAGGCCTTGTAGGCAGACTCGAGCCTCTGTTAGCCAGCCTGGCCTCTTTGCACCAGCCTGGCATTCATGCCTGGCTCGCCAAACAAGACAACTCCACATGCTTACAAAGTGGAACCAGACCCTTGGAAGCTACATCTCACTGACCTGCTGATGTCACCTGTTTTGCCACACTACTGTGTCTAGACTTTTCCGTTAGTCACACGGCCTCTCCTTGCTGACTTGGACTGGGCCATCTGCACTGACCTAACCCTCTTGGTTGGCTCCTAGACAACAGCAACCTGGTCCTCATGTTCTCTGTTTGCCGTGTTTTCAGGAATGACCGTGAAACCTTGCTGTTTCTGATTGTTCTATTGGCTGTTTTGATTTGGTTCAAGGCAGCATCTGTCTCCTTTCAGTTGGATTTAGGGGGTGAGGGTTACAATGGGACCAGTTATAACCTCTTCACACTCAGGTGTGAGCCAAAGACTCTGGGGATAGGTACTCACATGGAAATGAGGGACTCCTGACCAAAGCCAGAAGGGTGGTAGCTTCAGTGAAACATCTCTCACTGGAGCAGGGATAACACACTTGCTGAGAGGAAGCAGGAGACCCACAGTGGCCAGGGGAACTAAGCCTGCTAGAGCCAATATTTATTGCCATACAAGCCTGGTGCAGTTCTGAGGGGACCTGCTGACACCAGCTTGGGTTAGAAGCTGTGTGACTGTAAGGGTGGAGGGAACATAAGATGTCCTGACCCCCGATGTTAGTGCCACATTGAGCCACTCTCTAAGGAGGTATAGGAATTAGGGGATGAGGGTAATAACATCACTGGTAATACAACCCCAACAGAATCCAGCAGGTTACAATATGTAAAAAGGTAGTCTTTATGTTGGCATTAGTGACCGGAAGATACCTGCTCTCTCTAAGATTGTTTCCCTACCTGCGGCATCAGGGGGCCTGTGGGCTCACGTCTCTGGCCCTTGCTGCAGGAGTTGGTATAGTTGGTAGGAGAGCACCCAGAGTGGGCAGCTCGCTATTGCTTTGGTTGTGCATAAGGCTGGTGTGGCAGATCCTATCTGATGGACAAAGCCACTTGGTGAGCATTGGCTGGGGCTATCTTCTCCCTTCCCGAAGGTAGGTCCCTGAGTTCCCAGGTCCGAGAGTATACCGACGCTGGGACAATTCCATCCTGAGCGAGGATCGCAGCACAGCTGTGGTCCCCAAACCGAAACTCCAGGTCACAACTATATCTGTCTGAGGTAGAGGAACTCACCCACCCGGAGGAGCTGGCAGATAAAAGCAGGACACTCGGGGAGGGGACTGCATTGCATCCTCGGAGAGGAGTCTCATTGGCAACACTTAACCCAAAGCGACTTGAGGGCCACAGTGAAAGTCTAGGCACGAACAGGGCAGACCCTTTTTGCCCTCAAAAGTTCCGAAGCTTTAAGGACAGGCGGCTGCTTTCCAGGAGGCATATGCAGATTTTGTCGGCATGATTGGCAGAGGGACCTTTGGAGGCGGAGTCTGATGCTGGTCCCTCCCCGCTTCCTCCAGGATTGGACCTCTTTGATCTCCAACTTGAATGGACTTGGTCCCCGTTGCAGCAAAGGAATACTTCCAGACCCAAGGTTGGAGCTAGTGGCGCCGCTGCAGACCTCTCCAGGGGCCGGCGAGGGGGAGGGTGCAGAGGGGCCTGGCGGCCTCTGGCGGTCAGACTAGGGAGACCTCGGCTTGGAAGCTGGAGGAGCGGCGCGCACTGGGGCTGACACGGGTCAGCATGGACACCTGCGTGCTGCACGTGGCACCGTTGCTGCCTCCCCACGGGTGCTGGGATTTGGAGCTCCAGCCCAGGACGCCCTGCAGATGCCAACGCCGCCACTTCCGCCGCAGCTCTGCCTGCACCTAAGGCGGAAAAGGTGGTGGTGAGGTGCAGGAGTTCCAGCACAGCCTTGATAAGCTAGCCATAGATAAATCCCATAGAGAGGTGTAGTTGATATCTTGGGAGAGGAGCAGAGTTGGGACAGGGTTTTGGGAGTCAGTGAGTCAACTCAGGAGAGCTGGAGAGAGGGAAGGTGGGATAAGGGTACCTGGAGAATGTACCCCAATTCTTCATCCAGGAACCCACTTGAGCGCATTTTTTGTGGCTGCAGCTGCATCTTTCCTCAATGCATTACCCGTTTCAGCCCACACCCGCTTAGCTGGAAGTAGTCTCCACCTCTGATGCATGCAAGAGCCCTGCTCCTAACCCCACCCAGGGTTGTTAGTGCAGGCTGTGTCCTCTGGTGTATTTTAAAGTGAGATTCTAGGCAACTAGGGTGCTAGGGGCTCAAGAGAACCACTCCCGAGACAGGCAAGCTTTAAATTGCCCTTGCTCTCAATGATCCCAGCAGTCCTGGGAGAGCCTAGGAGTTCTGGTCCAGGGCCACCGAGATCTGGGAGGCACTTACCTCGCCATTGAGGAAACAATAGAGGACCGCCACCACAAAACCCTGAGGAAGAAGGGGACAAGAGAGGTGAGGCAAAGAGACCCCAGGCTCTCCCAGCCCCACCCAACCCATCCCTGGCTCCCCACAGCCCCTTATTCCCCTGGTTAAGGAAGACAATGAATCCGGAGCAGGCACTTATGACGAGGAAAAGACTGGAATCCATACCTGGAAAGACCCCACGACAAGTTCAAAGACCATTTTCACCTCGGCCTTAAAGTTGTCAGGGAAGAAGGCGAACATGACATAGTGAACTCCAAACAGGGGAATCAGCAGAAGTGTGGACTTGGCCAGCCTCCTGGGAACAGGGAGAGGCAGGCTGTGGGTGTGTGCATTCCCACGTGTAGATGGGTGTGGGTATACCAGATGACCAGATCGTGTGAGGATGGACAGTGGCTCCCCCATCCCCATGTCCCATCCATATCATTCCTATCCCCTGTCAATGTTCCTGCTCTCTTGCCCCCTACCTCCTTGCCTGGGAGAACACATGAGAGAATTAAACTCCCTCTGTTCCTCTCTTCTGGAGGAAGACCACTGAGGATATAACAGTAAGAGGTGAGACTTCCCAGTCTCCCCTACCTGAAGAGTGGGGTAATGCATGCCCAACACAGCCGTATCAGAGATGCTGTCTCCTCGAAGTACTTTGGTTATACCCATGGACACTAGCTCCTTTGGGGGAACAAGAACTCTGAGGAATGAAGTCTCCCCTGCTGAAAGGCTTCCCACATGTGCCCAAGGTGCAGGAGGGCGATGAACACAGACTTGTGGCCCCCTTTCTTCTGCTGTGGCGCTATCTCTGGCAATTACCACTGTCCCTGAGCCTGCACCCCTCCTCCAGAGTCCTGCTCCAAAGGACCAGCTTGTCTTTCTGCCACCTTGGTGCCAGCAGGGTCAGCATTCTCTCCAGGCACTCAGCTGTCCCTCCATGTGTACGTTCAGCTGACCTGATAGCTGGCCCAAGAAGTGAGGGCTATGCTTTCCTGATTCCTGGCAGAGAATAGGTCCAGGGAGAGGTGGGTGCAATGGGGACACATGTTTCCCCCACCTCTCCTGCCTTGTGCTGAGATTCTCACCCCAAGCTCTACGCAGATGCACCCTCATCCTTCCCCTCCTTTTCGGGCCTGGCTCCCAGCCACACCTCTTTGGCCATGAACCCATCCCACACTCAGAGGCTGACAGATGGAAGCTTTCTTTAAATTGAAGAGGGAACTGACAGCCCCTCCTCAGGAATTGCCAACTCCAGCTCCCCCTACTGCCGGTGACAGCTGTTCTTTTCTGTCTCACCCACACAGACCTGGCCACGGCCAGTTTGGGTCCCGACCCCCATATTCTAGCCCATTGCAGCTGGACTATTGGGAAACGAGGCTGCTTGGGTAAAGGACACCAGTGTGTGCAGGACGGCAGTGGGCAAGGCCCACGAGTTTCCTTCTGGAAAGGAGAGCGGCATTCTGCCCACACAGTCTGCTGGGTACAGAATGCTGTCACACCGGGAATGGGAGAAAGCCTCGGCTCAGGCCTGACAGCCATAGGATTCCAGAATAGAATCCCAAATCCAGCAGCTCGTGACTCTCCAGCAGACAGTCTTCCAAGCACCACTGAGATTCCCCTAACAGAGGCCAGTTTAAGGACACCTAGGATCCCGGGACTGGAGGGCCCTTGTGGGACTGCCTGGCTGATCTGGGCTGCATGGTGGGCCTCCATTCTCCATGGCCACGGTGAATGTGAAGGTCCTATGCGCCTTTGCACAGGTGCCCTGGCCACATTTTGCATTTCTTTCCCTTGCCCGTAAGTTCCAATTCCCATAGGAACTTGCCAGTCTTCCTAGTGCCCAGCATAGGGAATGGCCCTCCTCTTTCCAAGCAATGAGCTCAATCACCGTCCCACGGACACTGTGGCCCTCTGTGACCGTTAACACCAAGTGTCAACTTGACAGGATTCAGCATCACGGAAGGGACACCCCCCTGAACGTGTCTGAGAGGGGATTTCTAGATAGGGTTGAGGTGGGGAGACCCGCCCTGACTACTGGTGGCACCTCCCACGGGATGGGATCCCAGACGGAATAAGGAGAAAGTGAGCTGAGCACCAGCGTTCATCTCTTGCTACTTCAAGACTGTGGATGCCATGTGACCAGCTGCCTCATACTCGGCAGCCATGTCTCTGCCATGATGGACTGCACCCTTGAACTAGGAGCAAAAGCAGACCTTTCCTTCCAGAAACTGCTGGTCGGGTCCTTTGTTGCAGCCATAAGGAAAGTAAACACTACTTCTCTTTCCTGCCCATAGTGGTAGACCCCAAACCTCGGAGGGTGAGGAAGTGTGCGTCTGTCTTTTGTTCAAAGTGGGGAACATTTTATAGGGGACTCTGAGTGTGACATGGGCTGATGCATGGAGACCTCTTGGCTGGTGCCTGGCATGAAATCTACAAGCACGATTGTTATCACTGAGGAATACTGAATGTACCCTCCTCATGGTGGGAGCTCTTGGGAGCATCACCTGCCCTATAGGCATCTATTACACCCCTTTCTCTACCAGGTACAGGTCAGGGACTGGGCACAGTGTGTGAAGAGGCACAGGGTTTTCATTCCCCTCAATTTCCCTGGGGGGGGCAGCAGGTTTGAGTGTCAAGGACGCTGGGTGAGTATGAGAATTAGCGGATGTGGGGTTCAGAGGCAGGGTGGCCTGATGACAGGCAGTGGCTGCTGAGCCTCGCCATGGATAAGAGTCTGGCTTTGGGTAGTTCTAGAGGAGTGGGGTGAGGTGTAGGGGACGATCTGAGGGTCCAGGATGGAAGTCAGGAGCTGGGGTGCTGGGCCCACACTTACGAGTACGGGCTGCTGTCATTCTTCCCGATGTCGGGTGGCCGTAGTTTCTGAACCAGGATACGGATGATGCAGATAAACAGGATGAAGTTCACCTTTGAACGAGGGACCGCTGGTGTTGGTCACTTAGAGGATGCCGGGCTGTCTCCCCCAGAGCTTGGACACCCCTCCATAGTATCTCTTAGCAGCCTCTCCCTTTGGAGGGGGACTTTCTCGTCTGGGGACTCTCCTGAGGACCTGCCCTCCAATTTACCTGCTCTAGAGGGAGTGCTGAAGGCATGGGAGGGTGATGGAAACCTGAGGTTCCCTTCTGACCTATTTCCTGTGTGTTCTGTGGTTGGTTGTCTACTCTGGGCTCAGTGGGGAGAGGAGGGCTTACCAAGATGGAGGTGAGGATTGGGGCCTTTATGATCCACCACAGTGAGGAGCTGATGGTGTCCCAGCACCTGAACAGACAGACCACAGAGGTTTGGGGGAGAGAAGTCCTCAGCCTGAGAATCAGCCATCCCCCAGTGTCTGCGGCTCTGCCCCCATGCCCAGAGTCTGATACTCCCCACATCTCCCTCCAGCCTCTTGCTTTGGCCTCGGTTCTGTGGTCTTTCTACCTGCCAAGCCTGGGCAGTATCACTGTTCCCAGGAACTCTGCCCCCAAATGACAGTAGCCAGAGGGAGGGAATGGGACAGCAGCTCACCCAAAATCCTCAAAATGGATCCTGACAATGGTCCATACCATGGTGAATACACTGGGCACCCCTGTGAGGGCCAAAGAAGAATGGAAGAGAAGGAAATGCGGGCGGAGAACACAGGGAGAGTGTTTGGAGAAGGAACCAGAGAGAAGGAGGGAGAAAAGAGCGTGAATGCTTAGAGCTGCTACCCACAGTCACACAGGCTGTTTGCTGCGTGAAAACCCTCCAAGAGTGGTAGCCCGAGGGTCTGTGACCACTTAGGCAGGTTTTTTTCTTTCTTTTTCTGAATTTAAACCCTTCTATATTCTATATAGTGGTCCTGCATGTCAGGATCAGAATGGGAAAATGGGTGTTTTTGTTCAGGCCCTGTGCCATTGCGTAGCTGTGGGAGTCTGGGATGCAGGATGCCCTCAAGGTCACACATTCTGGGGACATTCACCGCTGTCATAAGCAGGCTCGGGTTGCACCCTCCCACCTCCCAGTGAGTTTTCCCAGCCTTGCCCCCTCCCTGGTACCATACCCCAGCCGATGAGTATGTACCCCCAGAAGTACTTCCGCTCGGAGAAGAAGGAGACGGCCAGCAGGGTGTGTAAGTAGAGACCCTCTACCAGCAGCCAGAAGAAGTTGGCCATGATGCAATACTGGAAGAAAACCACGGCTGCCTTGCAGCCTACCTGCGGGGAGGAGCGAAGGGAGGGAGGTTCAGGGACGGCAGGTCCTTGGCCGCCGAGCCTCTGGTTGTGGCCCAGCCAACTTCATTGTTGTCAGTTCCCAATCAGGTTCTTGAGACGTACACAGTAGGTCCTCCTATGATCTCGACTTTATATTCTTGGGCACTTTGGGCTAAGCTGGTAATTTAAACCATCCGCCTGTCAATGTGTCTTCTGTACATCCTCTTGCTACAGATCCCAGTGTCTCTGGGCATGCCCAGTTCTCAGCCCAAGAATAGCCATGGATGAGGTCCAACACAGAATGGCAAAGCAGTTTAAGATGTTAGGAGATTGTTTTTCTGGTCATATTTTTGGTAACTCGATCTTAAGGTTCTCCAGTCTGAGCTTGATCGGTAACAACATGGTGTCACAATGTCCAAAAATTAGACAATAGATGGACAGGAAGACATACAGGAAGTATGTCTATACGCCTACCCATTTACCCATCCACCAGAAATTTGTCTGTTTATGTATGCACATTATGCATGCTTGAGTGTGTTTTCAGTCAATCTCACACTGGAACCAGGCCGGTCTAGAACTCACTATGTATCCCTGGCTGCCTTCCAACTCACAGCCTTCTGCATGCTGAGATTATAGGTGTGAGCCACCATGCCTGGCCATTTATCCATTTATTGACCTCTTGACTCATGAGAACTCAGCCATCTATCCATCTACCATCTAGACATCCATTCATCAAC
>LOJH01008504.1:0-30931 GCA_001685095.1 Ellobius talpinus
TGCTTTATGTCTAAAAGCCACTTATGAGTGGGTACATATTATATTTGTCTTTCTTAGTCTGGGTTACCTCACTCAATATGGTGTTTTCTACATCCTACAATTCACAAACACCTTCAGTAATGTAACAAAATACAAGATTCACACACAAAAAAAAACCAACAACCTAGTAGCCCTTCTTTATACAGATGATAAAAGGGCAGGAAAGAAATCAGAGAAACATCACCTTTCACAATAACCACAAACAACATAAAATATCTTCTAGTAGCTATAACCAAATAAGTGGAAGACCTGTACAACAAGAACTTTAAATTTTTGAAGAAAGAAATTGAAGAAGACACCAGAAAATGGAAAGATCTTCTATGCTTGTGGGTAGGTAAAATTAACATAGTAAGAATGGCAATCTTAACAAAAGCAATCTACAGATTTAATGCAATGCCCATCAAAATCCCAGCACAATTCTTCACAGACCTTGAAAGAATGAAACTCAACTACATATGTAAAAGCAAAAGCCACAGGATAGCCAAAACAATCCTGTACAATAAAGGAACTGCTAGAAGCATCACAATCCTTGACTTCAAACTATACTACAGAGCTATAATAATGAAAACAGCTTTGTATTGGCATAAAAAGAGACAGGAGGACCATTGTCAATTCTTTAAACATTAACATAAGGAATCTGTTGTCTAGAGTGAGAAAAATCTTTACTAGTGAGTCAGTACCAAAAGATCAACTGTGACTATATCCCTATATATGTTTTAGTAATGATGAAACAGCAATAAAAGGGGATAATTTTTAACTTCCTGAAATAATGATGTCTGTATTTGAGAACCTTCCATTTTAAATCTTTTTAATCTTTACAAAGTTTGCAAATAATGTTTATAGCCCCACAGGTCAACATAGACACCTTGGCTATATTCATCTCTTAAGTCAGTAAGATTGAGCCAATAAGACATATTTATAGAATAAATCTCTTTACAACATCTGTGTATAAAACTAACAGAGCTATCTTATAACATATTATATTCAATTTATAAGAAATTGTATGCATTTCCTAAATCTTATTCAAAGTAATTCATTTAAAAAGCCTATATTATAAAAAATGTTTTCTCCATGGTTCTTCTAGATGTTTTTAGGATATATTGTGGATAACTTGCTGGTTAATAAGTGGGCCAAATGTTCATTGAGCATTATTTTTAAAGCTGTTTGTGACTTTAAGTGTTTCGTCCTATTCAGAATGGTGTTTTTTTCTGGCATCATAATAGATATTTTGTAAATGGAGACTGCTCTTTGGTTCCTGGCCATGCAGACTTGAATACTAACATAGAAACTTTATTAATTACAACACTGCTTGGCCAACAGCTTAGGGCATAGTCCTACCTAGCTCTTATATCTTAAATTAACCCNCACCTGGCTTTACTCTGCTAAGCCATTGGTCAAAACAGCTTTATTCATTAACCAGTAAAAGCAACACATATATATATATATAAGGACTTCCCACATCATATTTTAGGCTGCAAATTAACCAAAGTTAACGACAAGAAATCCTTGAACATTAACTAAAGGTCTGCTAAAAGATTAACTAGTCTTAAGTACTATTTTTCAAAAAGTAGGGTTGCCCCAGTGACAACCTTGGCTTCACTGGTATGTTAGGATGGAAGGCAACATAGGAAGGCACGTGGTCAGAAAAAGTGCATTATCAAGACAGCATATTAGCATTGCTTCTTACACCACTTGAAACCCAAATGAACAAAATTCCGAATATCTAATGCTGAACAAAGACTCTTCAATGGATTTCTGAACTTTATTAGCCTTCTCTCAAAGCTAGAGGTTTTGTTTTGTTTTGTTTTAAGCAGATGCATTTTTATTTTTTCTGAACTTAATTCATATGTCAGGAAACAATAAGGAAACCCTATAGAAGTCTAACTGTAACTTTGTAAGACATGGAAGATGCTATTTTAGCAAACTGTCCACTTAGTAAATGAAAGACTTTTGTACAGGGGAAAGACTACAATGAACAAATTATCCACTGTTATTACTAAATAAATTTTTTATTTAAATGAGGATCTACTTAGAAAATATTGCAATATAACCTATTATTCAGAGTCCTAAGGGGAAATGAAATGTCTCCTTGGATGAAATTTAATCCTTTTGTTTATTTATTTAAAAACTGCCAATATGATGATATCAATCAATGGATGCCTTTTGTTTTTAAGTAGCAGATATCAAATTCAAAGTAACTTCATCACAAAGGGGAATTTATTGATTCAGGTAGGCCAAGGATACTGAAGTTCTCTGGAGAGCCAGCGGCTTAGCTCAAGTACCAGTCCATGAAGATGGAATATGATATCTTGCCTCTCCCCTCCCTGAACCTCCTCTTCTTTATTTCCTTCTCTAATTCATTCTTTTAAAAAAATCTTGGCCTCTCTTTTACTCTTTAACTCTCATCTTTCCCCACTTGTCTATAATGACAGCCCCAATTTGACCACTTAATAAACAAAAAGCACAGCCATTTCCTAGTGTCTGTGCAACAATTCCAAGGACAAGTGTTCTGATTTTCTTTACTTGGCCCATATGACTATTTCTTGACTGTATTTGCTATTCTAGGGAAGAAAAACTGTTCTGAGTCCAAGCAGGGTCTTATGTGGCCCCAGTACAGTCTTCAGGGGGAGGAAAGCTAGCAAGAAACTTCTTTATCACATACCATTACTGCAAATTAGTGTGACTTCTTTGTCCAGAAGCTCAGAATTAGAGCTAATGGTAAAGCTAAGATAATGGTAAAAATATGTGGACACAGGTATGACTTCCATTCTGAGCAAACACCTCATTTGCATACACACACGTATACACACACACACACATGCATGCACATGCACACACACACACTCTTCAGAACAAGTATACAACTTTTCTGTCACATGTTTTATCCATGTCTCCCATTTCTGAAATCTTGTTTTTCTCTTGTGCTTTTGTTTTTTAAAATACTTAATTATTCTCATTTTAAGACATGTCTGGCATTACAAATGACTTAAAATTCACTTCTGAGATACTTTGTATTACAAAAAGCAAAATTAAACACAGGTCGTCTCTCAGTAAACCAGAGTGTTATCTGTTTTAGAAAAGTTAAGTAAAGCATAGAAGTTTTATTTAAGCAAATATGGATCTATATTCAAGCAAAACATGTGCCTAGAAATTATTGGTGATTCTAGAAAGTACTTCATTAGCCATTGGTGACTTAAGTAGTGGTTAAACTAGATTCAATTGTGATTTGAAATGTAGATGTTGACTTAAAATTATCCAGGGATTTGACTCAATCCTTTTGTTTTTGGAAATGCTTAAACTATTTAAACTCTACAGGTGAATGAGTGTCCTAAGACTCAAGATGTTGCTAAATCATAATAAAGTTTCCAGGGAGTGTAGTCAGGAAAAAAGCATGACAATTCCCCAGCCATCACATCTTTAAACCATTATCATTACAATTGAGTTCAGATTTCAATGGAGCTTTTCAAAGGCTATGTAGGTAGGCAAGATATCAAGAGTAAACAGTGAATAACAGTTATAGATTTGGTTATCTTACTGTTTCAGAATGCTGTGAACATGCACTTAAGGGTATCAACAAAATTTTTATTTCCTTTTATTTTACAACCTCACTACAGTCATAGGACCCAGAAGAGAGAAGAGTATAAATACACAGAGATTGAAGAGGTTTGAGAAGCCACTTTCTTTGGATCCTACCAACTAGAGAGCACCTAATAAGTGTGTCATTTACTGCCTTCAGTGAAAACTAAACTCACCCAATATCCCAGATCTATCAAAATATATTAGCAAAGGCTTGTCGGGGCACACAGAAAGTACCTGAAAACCTCTGAGAATGGAGCTGTATTTCTGGACTTAACCAATTCCTCAGGTTTCCATTTCCCCCAAATCTCCTAGGTCTCCATTCTTTGGAATTTCTGTCAAATAATACTAAAAGGGAACAGTTTCTCAATATTTCCAAAGGGAATGTACCCCCCCTTTAATGAGAGGCTTGGAGTTCTGTGCAAGGCTTTCCACCAATGCTCAAGAGTAAATCAAAGAAAAATTTGAAGCTGGAAAAAGAGATAGCAAAATAGATTGCTAAACAATTCCCGCTACACTCAAGAACTTATAATTTATTTTTAAAATGGAATCTTTCCTTTGTAATGAAATCGTGGATCTTTAGATGAGGAGGTTTTCTAGACATTCTGTATATCTCAGAGACCAATGATTTTCTTTTTTTTTTTTTTNAAAAAGGGAGTGACACATAGCAAAAGAGAAAGCAAAGTGAGAGTGAGGAGAGGGACATAGGCTTAAACAAAATGGATACAAAAGAAGGGGCTGATGGCATTATACTTCTCTATCATTTCTTTATTTTATTCTTATAAATTAATATATGAATGCAATAACAATAATCTGATAGGATACACAAAGGTACAGTTGAAACTGTGGATCTCAGATAAGATCTCAACATAGCCAAGTGTGGTTGGTTTTGGTCAACTTGGAACAAACCTTTTTCTGGGAAAAAGAAACTTCATTTGAGAAAACATCTCTATCACATAAGCCTGTGATAAAGATTGCGCAACATTTTTTTAAATTAATAATTGTTGTGGAAGAGCCCAGCTCCTTTGTGGGTGGTGTCACCCCTAGGTCAGTAGCCTTGAATGGTAAAAACAGACTAAGCAAGCAATGGGGAGCAAGCCAGTATGCAGCATTTCTCCATGGTCTCTGTTTCAGCTCCTCCTTCTTAAGTTTCTGCCTTGAGTTTTTGCCCTGATTTCTCTAGATGATGGACTACAAACTGTAAAATAAAATAAATTCTTTCTTCTGCAAGTTGCTTTTGATTATGGTGTTTATCACAGAAATATGAACTCTAAGATACTAAATAGACATTCTTTTTTAAAGTTCATTCTTTAAGAATTTCATACATGAATACAATATATTTTGATAATATTAATCTCCTACTCCCCAGCTTCTGCAAGATTTTCCTGCCCTCTTCTGTAGCCCATGGAATCTGATGAGTGCTGTATTTTAATATGTTTCTGTGTGCATGAGCACACATGTGCAGTTTTAGATGAATGTAGCAACAATCAATTTGTTGTTGTTTTGTTTGTTTGCTGGTGATTAACACTAAGACCTTCTTTATTCTCAGTAAGCACTCTACTACTGAGCTACAACCCCATTCCTTTCTTACTGTTCTTTTTTACTTCCCTCAATAATGTGTCAAATATTTTCATTCCAGTTCAATAAATATGTCTTTGTTCAATAGCTCCATATAGACAAATAGTATTTCATAGAAGGTTTGGACCACACCTGATCCCCAGTGTTGATTTGAGTTTCTGTTGATTTGGATTCTTTATACAATGAAATAATTATAATCTTTTCTTATATATATCACTGACTTTGGAGAACTCTCGGATTCCAGTGTTAAACTTTTATGTACATGAACTTTTGTCAGAGTTCCTGCTTTGTGAATATGAACAAATCACTGAAATGTTATATACTTGTCTAGTTACCTGTAAACAAAGAAAATAGATAGCATTTTACTTTTAGGACCGCAGTGATGATGTGCCATTTATTTATATATTTATTTATTGTTTCCTTGCTTTTTAATCTCACTTAACTTAGGCTAGCCTCAAACTCTGTAAGTATTCAACAAAGATGACCTTGAATTTCTGACCTTCCTGCCTCTACTTTTAAAGAGTCCCAAGTCAACCATTGTTCTGTAATGATTTGAAAGTTAATTAAAAATTACGATATAAGATGAATACTATCCAGGGAGAAGAAATAAGTGGCTCAACTGAAGTGGCTATGGTGTTATCACCGAATGAGCAACTGAGATCAGTGCAAATGTCCCCTTGATGAAGAAGTGGCACTCATTAGTATGGACCGGGTAGCTAGAAATTGAGGGAAGATTTTGTCCTTTTCTCCCCTAAACTTTAGGTAAACTTGTTCTTCTTATAAGAATGCTGAAATGATTTTTGTGTGTTGATCATTGTTTTCAACAGATTGTCCAGCTAATGATAATTTAAAACTAATAAGAAAAACTAACGTTCATTGTTCAGAAAAAAGAACTTGTGGCAGATCAATGAAGAGCCCTGTAAACATGAGGAGCAGGACATATAGTAAATTCAGCCTCTTGCCCTTTTAACACATAATATCTATCTATACCTGAAATTCATTATTAGAAATTGAAGGTATTCTTTCTGTCTGGTCAGAGCAGCTCATAATGTCTATAGTTTTCTAGAAGTTTCTAAGAGCTCCATGTGATTCCTTGGGTTTTAAAATGCTCAGTGGAATAAAGTCCGGTAATTTGAAAAAAAGCCTTAATGTCTTTTAAAAAAGAAAGAGAAGAAGGATTTATTTGTTAACAGTGATTAAGTAATGGGCATCAGTGTTTATACAAACCACATCTTTATTATTATTATTAAAACTCCATACCAGACCACTTCCAAATACAACCCCAAAGACATCAAAAAAAAAGACAAAAAAGAAAAAACCTCAGTTGCAAATGAAGCCATTACATGCTGGAGATACACATTTCTAACTAATTGCCCAGATCCTAAAAGCATATTCACAAAATATGATACAAGTACTTCCACTTTCTTGTTTTGTGGCAGGATTGCACCAATGGATATCCCATGGGTGAAAACTTATATTGCCATTGTTGAAATGGAAAACTCTAACTTTAAGGACTCTGGAAGTTTTAGAAGCAATGTTAACTACTGCTTAAAAAGAATTTTTCATAGTCAGTCTTTCAAATGGCATGCAATTTTGAACATGGACAATGTGACGTTGAATTGTTTCTGAATTCTAATTTAGTCTTAGATAAACAGTCTAAAATTTTGGCATAAAAACACCCACTGATACTTCTAAGCATTTCTTTCAAATTAAGTTTTTTTCAATTTCCATTCAAACTACAGCTTCTTGTTTTGTGTTCCAGTTTCCTTCTATTTAATTCTTTGTTTTTGCTTAAACTCACTCTCCCCTCCCCTGCCGCTCCAATGTATCCACTTAGAAAAAGTAAACCCTTACTCAGGGAAGTTTAACGTGTTTATATTTCTTTTACAAATCAACTTTTTTATTATTTAAATTACATGATCTATCAAGTGTGCATTGTAGCCATTTGCCATTTGAAACCTCAACTTCACTTATGCCAATCTATATTTGCTAAATTAGAGAAGATGTGCAGTGAAACCAGCTCAACAGTGACAACCTATTTACATAGAATGACAGCTCACTAGAGCCATGGACAACTGCACACACTCACAGACTGGATTCAGTCATGAGAAGTTGCTACAGTTACAAAAAAAGAATGTGTTATTCTAGTTGGTTCTAATAATTATACTCCCTCTTGAAAATGACTTCTCTATGATAACACTTAAATATAAAATTATCATGATATAATTAAGAAAAATCTTAAAGTTAATTATTTGCTTAATATTCCTTATATCAAAATTATTTTCAAAACATAATATTTCAAAATACTTTTAAAATTTCTAAATGCTTAACTATAAATGATCAATAATAAACATAGCAAAATTTACTATTTAGGTACAAAAGAGCATTTCATTTATTTAACCAGTGTTAATATGCCATTAGTTATATGTCAACAGTAGTTTAAAGGGTTCTCTTTCTTGATAATGCCTAAGGATGTCACAAAATTATTTGACTTGAATAAAACACTTCATTAAAAAAACTGACATAGGGGATTAGTTGTGTTATACTATAAAGAAAAATAATCTTTATAGTATAATTTAAGTGTCGGTAAGAGTTCTTAAATCTCCCATCAATATTCTAGTGTCCAGTCTATCCAAATCAAACAAAAGAGAGAGGAGGGTAGACTTGACCAATTGCCCAGATGAAGAGGAAGGACAAGGGCCATTAGGTAACCAGGTGATTATTAAATCATTTCAAATGAATTTTAAATATCTAAGTGAGAAAAGTATTGTTCTGTCATTTGCATAGCTTGCAATATAGATTTTCAGCCCCTTTTATTGGCAGGTAACTATGTAGCTGTGAACAAGACATCTTAACCTCACAGGTATCAATTCCTCTGTGTGTGAAAGAATTAGTTAATAAAGGATAGGTTATATATTAAATATATGTGACTTTTATAAAAGAACATGTAACACTAGCTTTAGCTTAGCATTTGAAATAATTTCTTTGCCCCAGAATTGTACCCAAGCAGCATCAGTTTCCTCGCAGGGAGCCATGCACCTTTCCCGCACTCAGGTCTACTTCCTGCTCTCATCAAAATACAATTCTGTAGCCATCGTACACCTTTTGCATCATGGGAACTGGTCATGATGAACTTCAGGTACCCTAGCTAGCATTTTAATTTATTTTCAGGAATTGCTTCTTACCAAGATGGCATTGGATCAATGCATAATCTAACCACTAAAGAGAAAAACATCTCATTTCTAGATAATTCTACATCGAAGTGAAGGGGCATTTGTGAAATAAATAATTTTCAGTGAAGACAGTTCAGTAATTCTCCTAATTACTGTCCAATGCATAGATACAAATGATGACAGTTCTTTACCTATAGAAAGCAATTTTGCTTTTCCTCATCATCTCCTTTAAAGTTCTAAGAGGGTTTTTATGTTGACTCATATCTAACGTTTTTGTTGTATTGCGGTAGCAATTTAGTGAAATTACTAATGTAACACAAACACAGGTATGCTTCCCCTGCCAAGAACTCAGGCACAGACTGAGAGAGAAGTGGGGGATTAGAAATAGTTTTAAAAGGATTTAGCTGCTACTCATATTATTTTAGAGAAAATGAATTACCAAATTTATTTATTTCACAGTTTACTTAATTGATGAGGAGTGGTTGACACGTGTGCTACAATCTAGTTTATTTTTTTAGTATTCATGTTTCTTTTACAAAGACAAGAGCTTCATTTTACTTTCAAATGATCTAGTCCAGCATGGTGGCAATGGTGTGATAGAACAGAGGAGTTCACCTGGTGGCCTGGAAACAGAAAGAATTCCTGTGCTATCTGCTCATTCTTGTTGGACCCAGCTTCCGAGCCTGTGGGATGGTGCCACCCACGTTTAGACCCACTCTTCCTTCCTTATTTAATCATCTCTGGAAATACCTCTGTTGACATGTCAGAGATATGTTTTACTAATCCTAGAAGTACTTATCAATACAAGCAGTGGACATTCAAGATTAAGAGTCAGCAATCCATCCTTCGTCAGCTTGGCACCTCAAAAATACCATGATTTTTTTTATATTTACAATGTCAATGCATTAAAAAAGCTGCCTCTCATGTTGCTAAATATGGCAGATTATTTGCAATAACTCTTAATAATTCTTCATATTTCTGTGTTAACATTTTTCCCCACACAGCTTGGTTATTTTTGTTCATCAATGTGCAAAATCAGCTAAGTATTTTCTGTGTGGGTTGGTCTTGTGTCTTTAACAAAGGTTATGTGGCAGAAACTCTCTTGTCCCTTTCCAAGTCTAGACTTTTAATCTTCCATTCTTTGCCTTTTAAGGCACTGAGGTCAACACATGAAGGAAAACAGACTTATTTTTTGAAATCATTATAGTCAAAGTGGCAAGTATGTTGTTGGGGCCATCATACAGACTTCAGTACCAGCTAACCCACCATGAGAACTAGGGTAGGAAGATGAAACTTAATGAGATCAGCAGAAGAAACCCTCAGCTGAACACAGTCCAAAGTCCTCACCAAGATATCATGGGCAAATGAAATAATAGTTATGTTTTATGCTACCATGTTTTGATATCATTTATTAAAGGAGAATAGACAAGTATTTCAAGTAGAAAGCAGATGATTTCATAGGTTAAAGATTATCTTGTTACTCTATCCAGTCCCCTTATACATTCAAGTATTTCAGTCGGGGAAAAGACATCTTTTGTTTTGGGGGAAATGAATCATCAAATTTATGGATTTTGAAGTCTACTTGTGTACTTAGGGCAGAGTGATTGAAATAATATTTGTTGTAACATAATTTACCACATTGTGTTAATTTTTCAATCAAGAAGAACCTTATTTTAGGTTTAGATGAACCAATTGAGTGTGGTGGGAAGGTTGTGGTAGAACAGAGGAGTTTACATTGTGGTGGCCTGGTAAGAGAGGGAATGCAGCACTCTTTGTCCACCCTTATTGCATCCAGGCTCTGGTGGGAAAACTGAATTTCATTTAAAACCTAAAAATACTCTAGTAAAGATATGGTTCTTATTCTTTTCCCTGAAACAATTAAGGGTTCTATTTTTCTGTTCCCTTGCTGTTGTAGAAACTACTCTTGGTTTTACAGAATGAGGGGGACCATTTGGCAATTCTCCAAAGGATAACTATAGACATATGTTTAGGATACAAACTGCAATTTGCTGAACTCTGGATAATATATTATGCCTTCTCCTACCAGAGTGATTTCTGCCAAACATTCAAATGTGTACACTAAATCATTAAACATAAATTAAAGACCTGGAATAGCCATCTCCTCCTCTTCCTCCTCATCCTCCTCATCCTCCTCTCTCTCTCATTAATTAAAAATGATATAATGCACCCTCAAATTTCTTTCTATTTACATAATATGACTTGAGAAAATGTACATTTGAAATTTTGCCTTGCTTCTGCCCTTGTACATTGCGGCATGGGACAAAGTTAACAAAAACATGTCCACAGGCTGCCTATTATTCCATCATTACCTTGTACTGTGCCCCTGTTAGGTAGCCAATCCTTGACCCCAAGGCATAGATCATGATGGCAGAGCAGGCTTACTCAGAATGATGATGGAGACCTCAACACTAGGATGTGCATTTTTGTAATCATTTTAAGCGTTCGTTTTTATTGAAAGATATTGGAAAAGTATACTAAAAATCGGATACAATAGGTAGAGGCAATTTGTCAGAGGAGGTTCTCTCCTTCTACCATGCGGAGCCTGGAGACCAAATTCACAATCAGGCTTAGCTGCAAGTGCTTTAACCCACTGCTTCATCATTGGTCCTAAGTTTATAAATTCTTAAAACACCTAACAATAAATTTAATGATTTACTTCTAATTTTGTAAGTGGAGACTCCTTGTTTGTTTCCCAGCCACCCAGATCCAAATAATCACACAGAAACTATAAAAATTGCAACACTTTTTGGCCAATAGCTTTGGTGTATTCCTAGTTAGCTCTTACATCTTAAATTAACCCATTTCTATTAACCTGTGTATCGCCACAAGGCAGTAGTCTACCAGTAAGGTTCTAGTGCCTTCCTTTGTCAACAGCTATATGGTGTCTCCTTGACTCTATCTATTCTCCATATATATGTGTATATATATATATATATATCTTCTAGCCTGACTATATTATGCCTTGCCATAGGCCAAAACAACTTCTTTACTAATGAATCATAATAAAACATATTCACAGCATACAGTAGGGAATCCAACATCATAGTTTAATTAATATTAAATTATTACAATGGATATACAACCTATCATTGAATCAAGAACTGAGAACTGCAAAAGAAGCTCCAAAATGCAAAATCAAACAACAAAAAACACGCAGCATTCCCAGATGCAAAAATTGCTCTTAGAAAGCAGTCAATTACTAGCTGAGTATGGTAGCTCTGTAAAAAATGTAAAAAAAAAAACCCACAAAACTCAGGAGGCTGAGGCAGGAGAAGCTTGAGCTAGAGGTAAGCCCTGCTATGGATTACATCCCATCTTAAAGCCAACCAGTTCCCAAATAAGGACATGGATACTTATTATTAGTTATAAATTCTCCGTCTTAGTTTAGGCTCATCCCAGTAGCTCTTATAACTTATGTTAACCTGTTTCTCTTCATCTGCATTTGCCTTGGGGCTTTTTACCTTTCATTCCTATATGTCCTACTTTTCTTGCTTCCTCCATGTCTAACTGGCAGGCAGTTGCCTGACTGGCCCCAGACATCTCTCTCTCTTTTTCTGTTCTCTCTCTCTCCCTCTGAGGCTCCTTCTTCTACTTATTCTCTCTGCCCTCTAGCTCCGCCTATCTCTCTGCTGCCTACCTATTGGCCATTCTGCTTTTTATTATACCAATCAGGTGCTTTAGGCAGGCAAAGCAGCTCATCTTTACATCATTAAGCAAATGCACCATAAACAAATGTAACACATATTTACAGTAATAGTCCACAGCAATATAAAGTATAAATAATGAATACTAATTATCCTTTATGCTCAATCTTCATATAGTCTCATTTTATGCATAAAACTGAAATCATGTTACACCAATTACAGCACAATACCTTATTAGTACTTTGAGTGAAGGTTGTACAATTAGCCCAGGGAAAACTGACTCCTTTATAAAAATGATTCTGCTTTTTTAAAATCATCTCTTCCCATATACTTTAGGTTTCAGAAATAATGATGCTATTTAGTTGTCTGTATTTTATTCTTCAATTTTCATTTCTCTCTTGCTTTATTCTCATCTTCTTATGATAGATTTAACATATTCTTTAATCATTTATTCTCCATGGGTGTTTTTTGTAGAAATTCATTTGATAAATATACAAGAGTCATCAACTAAGTTCCTGAGGCAATTTTAGGAAGTAGAAGTTAAAAAGTGAACAGAACAGACTGAAATTCCTAACTCAGTGCCATGAGAATGGAGGTAGAAATCAATTATGATTCAAATACAGATTGTTATTTAAAATGTAAAATACTTTCCTAATCTGAATTTAGTCCAGTGGGACACAGCATAAGAATACAGATGGATGTGGAGTGGACATATGTGTCTTTGTAAGACCACATGCATGAAATTAGGATGAAAAATACATGTTACTGTAGATTATGTGTGCTAAGAAGGAAATGTTGAAGCAAAGAGTACTGAAAGAAGAATAATGTGTCAGCACATCATCTGCTAATTTGAAATTTCAGAACAACCAATCAGACCTCACTGGAGTGACATCTGGGTGAAGGATGTCACATGATTATGCAGCTAGGACTTCCTGAAGAAGGAGGGAAGGCAAAACGTTATCAAAGCAAAATATGCGTGATATGTTGAGATTAGCAAAGGGAGGACATCAGGAGAGATTATAGAAGGTCTGTAAAGAGAGATTGGATAAGAGGGGACTTGAAGTCCAGTTGAGCCCTTTTAAAGAATTGTATATTTGTTTTAATTGAATTTGTGTACATTTTCAATTTTTAGTGTGACTAGATAATTTTTAAGGACCAATAAAATCAGAATTGTTCTAAAGGTTTTAAAGGTTTCTATTTTTATCACAGAAGGTGCTTTCTATTTTCTGAGTAGAGTTGGGGAATTATACAGGTAGACAAATGGATGGGTGGACAGACGGGTAGAGGGACAGATGATAGGCACACTGAAGATTACCTTATTGTGTTAAATGCCTTCCATATTGTTATTTCAAACCAGTTGTTATCAACAATAGGCATTGGGCTTATATCACAAGATGAACTTCACAGTTCATCTTCCAGCCCCATCTAGACATTGTCATACAATGTCAGACTTTCTGGGCCTCGACCTTATTAAGTTCTTGGAAATTGGTGTGTTAACTTGTGTGACCACAGCCTCCCATTTTATTACTCACTGTGAACTAGCTCTTTTCCAATGTCTGTTTTTGTTTACTGTGTTTTTAAAGGTATTGAGACTATACCATCATGTTCAAAGGAGAAATCCTCATTGATTCTGTGTGAGGGTAAGAAAATTTTATGGTTACTTAATTGAACTGTCTGCAAAATGAGCGCAAAAACAATGGGCATGACTTGGTGAATACTCACAAGGAGAGAAAGTTCCCAATATAGACAGATAAAGATAACCAGAGCCTTAGAAGCCATCTCCATCAGGCTACCTACCCTCCAAAAGACTTTAATATGTTTTGTTGTACATTTGATGACTTTAATTTTAAAATCTCCAATTCCTTGACTTCTAGTTTTATAATCAGAAAAAAAATAACTTGAATTGCTTTTGGCATTTACATTTTTAACAGAAGCATTTTGATTAAGGAACGTTACTTCTTGGTGAAAATGTTGAATTCTGTTTGATGTCCTATATTTAGTGCGGCTGTAGGAATCGGAGATATGATCAAATGTGAACCAAGCATTTAATGACTTCAGGGTTGTACTGGTGCTGTCAAGTGCTGTGTGAGCACATCACCACTAATGTGCTTTAATTTACTCATAGTATATAATTGGGTCTTACTCTTGGCAGACCATGTCATTTGAGTTCCAAATACATGAACTAGAGCATGATTCACACGGGGATGCTTGGGAAAGTTCTGTGTATTTAGATGCAGTGTTCTGAAAAGTGAGGATTCTCCATACATGCCTCCATCACTACGGCAGTCACAGACTTGGCAGGCATCCTGTTTTTGCTTCTAACAGCAGAACTGCACACTCAGGCGAGTCTTTTAGGTCGTGGAGATCATAATGTGCTTTTTCCAAAATACTTCTCTTTTTACATGTGAAAGTATTGATTATGACACTCCTGCTGGGTCAAAGAAGTGTGTTTTGTTGGTGACATGATGAGTCTCTTTGAAATGGCCAGTCAGGTCCCACTGGTTCACAGAAGGATAAAGAGCACAGCACATCCCGCTTTTGTCCACCGGCTCTGACTTTTGCTCTCCTTTCCATTCTTATCTTTTGCACGTTGCTCTTGCCTTCCTTCTGAGCTGCACTCCATGAGCTGGCATCCAGGAGACATAACCAGGCTCAGTGTCACAGTCAAAGGCCTTTCTCTGGTCCTTAGAAAGAGAAAGTCAGCTAGTCTGTCCAGTTGGTGAAATCCCCATCCTGCAATGTTCACAGGTTGAAAGAACGCTCTGCAGGAGTGATTCTCTGGCCAACAGAAACACAATGTAGAGCATGTGAACAATTAACTGGACTCAGTGGGACCCAGTGGGTGCGGGTGGGTGTCAGGGCAAAGTAGGAACAACTCGGACTTACACAATGGACTGATCATGTTCTCTGCAAATTTCCCGACTTCCATTTCTAGGGTTTTTCACAGCAGCGGGCATGTGTCAGCATGAACTAATGCTACCCACAGCACCCAGAGCACAGGCCTCTCCGCCCACTATCACGCAACTCGGGTTTCACTGACTCTAAGCGACCTTGGCTCGTTCCAAAGCCAAAGCTGAAATCCAGAAGTGAATTCTATTTTTCCAGTTTCCTAGGCCTGCTCTGTACCCCTCCCTTTCTAGACTCTTCCAGATGAATTTAATTCTAGCTCTAGAAAGGCTTTTGGTAAACCAAGTGAACATTAGGGTTCTCAAAAATATGTGGTAATTATATATGCCTGCTAAGCACCACTGCTTTGAGGAATTCTCTCATCGTCTTACAAAGTGTTCCCTATTTGAAGAGCCACAGTAGAAAACACATGAAATCATAGAGACGTAGAATGTTGCCAGGCTTGGCCTTTGTACTGTCAATCCTTTGAAGGAAAAATGTCACTAGGAAAGAGAATGATTGCAACTTCTAAATTTTATGTTTTCTTGCCTCCAGTACAAAGCTGTCACTGTTGAGAGTGTATCCAATTTTAAATAAGAACTACAAAAAATCCATCAGCATAGTCAGAGTCTGATCCTATCACTTGCTTTAAAAGTAGAGGCCTAACTCTCAGATAATGGGAGTATCCCTGCCACTTTCTGTACATGTTCGGAAAATGGTAAGAACTGAATGTTACTCACAGAACAAGTGTCTGTTTGCACACTGTTTTCAGGGCTTGGGACATGAAAAACAGTCATTAGTTCTAGGAATTTTGTGAATGTCTATAAAATTTTTATTATGTTTTGTTTTATATTTAATTATAGAAATCTAGAATGGCATTTATATCATGGAAAATATTCTATTGTAAAGGAATATATTCCAGTTAATCACATGTTTCTAAATTCATAGTTATTAAATATCATAGGAGAAAATCCAGATGGCTGAGAATATGTTTTTATAAAGTATGCAATGTTTATGATTATGGAAAAAAATCAAATACTAAATTTGTATCACCTCCATGTATTAAATATAAAAATATTGGTTTTACTTTGTAACTGATTAAGTATTTCATAAGATTCTTTCATGTGATAGCACTGTGCCAAAAGACTTATGACCTCAGCCATTGTGCATGCTGAGGACTCATTATAATAACTTGTATAGAGATTTAAGCACTGTACCACTCTGGGAAATAGAAAACGGAGGCTGCATGCTTCCTCAAAGGATTACTGATTATAAATTATGTGAAACATTTAGACAGTGAGTGCCGTCAAGCCAGTGTGCTCATGCTAAAGAGAAACAAAACTCTCAAAGACATCAGTGACATGAAAGAGAATGTCTGACTTTGGAAACAGAATTTATTCTATCAACAAACAAATCATTGAAGGATCATTATCTTAGATCGGTTGTTGAAACAAGAGTACCTTGCTGCTGGGCCCTAAAGTCTTCCTCAGGGGAGGGAGTGAGAAGGTGCAGTGTCAATGTCTCAGACACTGGGAGTCAGGGAGAAGGCTTACAAAACACTCGTTTATTTAACAACAGGGAAAAAAATTATACACTCTTGGAGCACCCAGGCATTCTAATCCGTTGACATTGTGGGGTCACCCTCATTGGCTTGGCACGATCAGGACCTCTGACAACACCAGGCAGACTCCAGATTGGCTCCTGTCAGACTGGTAGTCCTTAACTTTCTACAGTACCTGTCCAGGTTACACATAAAGAATATATGCTTACTTTGGTATAGAGATGGGATACTGAAGATGCTTCTTATCTTCCAGGAGTGGATTTGGGCTGTGTCCACTCATAGGAGGCTAAGTTGTGAGAGAGTGAAACAAAGCTAGAAAGTCCTATTAACCTTTAAACCAACCTGCTTATGCAATGACTCATCTCCAGAGAGTCTTACACAGGAAATACATTATTTGAACTTATTTAAAACTAAGTACCCACATTAGGTCTCATGTACCAACACTACCACACTGGGAAACAAACTCCAGCATTGGTTTTGGTGTATGCAAACCATATGTGAACCATAAAAAGTTCGGTAAGATGAGCTAAGTTAGGAAAAAAGCACTTATTCTGGTGGGATAACATGGGAAATAATTCTTTGCCAAGCTGCACATAGAGTGCTAGGGTCAATTATGGTACTAATCTTGATTAGCACTAATTGTCCCTCAAAATTAACAGTTGGAAACATGCATAGGAGGTGACCTAGAGAGTGAGAGAATTTGACTTTATGAGCTATGATGACAGGATGAAGGTCTTATGACAGCCCTCCTACTGGATAATTAAGACAAATGTGATGGCTGTCCTTTCGCATTGGGATGGGAAGGATTACCTCTGTTCTGTATAGGTCCATAAGTGCTGCTAGTGCCATATAAAACTTCAGAAGGATGAACATCGCAGTGGCCAGTAAGTGTTTAACAGTAAAAAATAATCTGGAAGTGTTAGAGGTAGCCTTAGAAGGAAGGCTTGTATGCAAAGTAGTATCAGGTTTCTTTAGCAAGGTCACAAATTCCACCTCTTCCAGAAACAGAACCACACTATCTCCTTAGATGCTCCAAAGTTTCTGTGTCCTCACATTTAGACAAGAAAATAGGCTGGGGGGTGGTGGCACACACCCTTAAATCCCAGTAGTTGGGAGGCAGAGGCTTGCAGGAGTCAGTGAATTCAAGTTTGAGACCAGCCTGGTCTACAAAGTGAGTTCCAGGACAGTCAGGACTGTTACACAGAGAAACCCTGTCTCAAGAAGCCATCATCATCATCATCATCATCATCATCATCATAATAATAATAATAATAATAATAAATAATAATAACACATCAAATTCTTAGGGTTATTTTTCAATATTTGGTGAGTGCTTAATATACACAACTAGGAGATCCTAGACTCTCTGTACAGTTAACAAACCAAAAGCTGGGCAATGTATTAATAACCGTGACAGACTCAAATCATGCAAGACCTGCATAAGACTAGTCTTGCCAACAATTCATCACAGACAGGGGAGAGGCCATGAGATTTATCCCCTCCAATAGGATTGCTGGCAATCCGTGGTTGCTGAGGGTTGAAATGTCATTGTCTTCAATAGTCACAGATATATTGCCCTTGCTCCACTAAAAAAACCTCCAACTAAAACTGGGACAAGTAGCTCAAAGATCATTGGATGATACACACACACACACACACACACACACACACACACACACACACATGAAGCTGCTAGCAGGATTGCTGAGAATGAGAGAGATGATGTAAGGGGTAGAGAGGAAATGACTGGAAGTCATTTTATAAATGGGTGGAGCAGTCAAACAATCATAAGAGTTTTGTGAGATGCCATCTAATATTCTGTTTTATTGAAAGAAATTATTCATACAATATATTTTGAACATTTTCACCTTTCCATAATTCCTCCCAGATCTTTCTTACCCAACCAACTTTGTGTGCTGTTTCTAACACTCTCTCTCATTAAAAGGACAAACAAACCAACCGAAAACAAAAGAAACACACTCACACACACACACACAAACCCACAAAAATGAAATCAAAACAAACATGTAAAAAACAACAAGAATAAAAATGTACAAACAAAACAAACTGAGACAGTAAGCCTACAAATATGCCACTGAGTTTATTGTGTGTGGGCCAAGTATTCCTGGGCTAGGGGCCTACCTTGAAGTGTGGCGAATATACTCAGTGAAACTCCATTGGAGGAAACTGATTTTTCCTTCACCAGCAGGTACTAATTGAAGATAACTTTATGGTTGGGGGTAGGAGCTCATCTCTGCTTTCCCTTCTCAATGCTGGGCCACCATCTGGCTTGAACCTATGCACATGTGTGTGCTGCCACAGTCTCTTGAGTTTATATGCATGTCAGTCTTGTGTCATTAAGACACTGTTTAGAGTCATCTATCACCTCTGATTCTTACAGTCTTTCTGCCTCCTCTTCTACATAGACCCCTAAACCTTCAGGGGAGGGCTTTGGTGAAGATGCCCCTTTTAGGACTGAGTGCTCCAAATTCTCTTACTCTGCACATTTAGAAGCTTACTTAATGAATGGTGCTGTGGCCTATAGGTATAGCAATATGTCATAAGGAGTCATTTTATTACTATGCTGCTTTAGATTAATAATAGTAGTGGGTCCTCCCCTAGGGCTAAAGTCTATGTAGTCTCAGATTCTTGGTCACTTCATCAATGTCAAGTATGGGTTCGATCCCGTATAATCAGAAAGTAGTTTGTTGCTCCCATAACATTTGTGCCAGTATTGTGCTAATATATTTTACAGGCTGGTCACTATTTTAGGTCACAGGGTTTGTAGCTAAGAGATATTAATGATTGAGCTTCTCCTCTGTAGCTTGCAGAGTACTTCCCAGTACCATAAATGTTTGTTAGTTGGGGCAAAGCTTCTAGTAAACAATAAAATAAAATTTAAAACATATATCAATCTATGGTTTAGGAATCATCAGAAGCAAAGAAGATATTAACGAAAAGGGATTGGGGAAAGTACAACTTTCTGAATGAAAGTGAACTGGTAAGTTATAGAATATATAGCAGAGTGGCCAAAAACAGATGCTTTAGAGTTGTAGGAGAAAACGAAGTCCCCAGCAGCCACCAAAGGTTGTTATGTAAAGTTTATAAAATTCTGTAGATTACCAGGAATTGGACTGCTACATAAATGTCAAAAATGGCTTGCATGATCTTTGAAAAACAAAGAATTTTCTTCAGCAATTCAGACTGAGTTTTGTTAAGAGGTATGATACAAAGATGTGGGAGCAACTCAACTACAAACATGGTGAGAGGTTTATCTGCTCTTTATCAGAAACTTGTTCCAACAAATCAGAAGTAGTTTAAGAAAGGACAATGCACGGATTCCAGCTGGGAGACAGGAAAGGGTAATTTGGAAATTAATATTTTATATTCTAAGGAAACATCTGGAGTGGCTGATTGATCATGAGGCTTCAGGAGAAGAGGGAATATTCAATGGATTGGTGATAGATTAAAATCATTGCTGACTTCACATGTATTTTGCTAGAGAAATCATGGTACATTTTATACAGATTGGTACATAGGAACCATAATCTGGAACTAGATGTGCCCTCATCTGGAACATCTTCATTTTTAGACTCTACCTGTAGACTGATTTTAGAATACAAAAGCAGACCAGAATGAAACACAGATGTAAATACATAGTTGGCATCTTGTGAAGATCATTTCCTATCTCTGCTACTTTCATCAGTCTAAATGAGAGTCATTTTTCTGGCTTACATTCCATTCTTACCCCTTGTTCATGTTATGGGTTTCATGAACCATGAGAATATTTATCAGTAATATTTTGTTCAGACAGGGCTTGTTTCTCTTTTTCTCCTGCCTTAGTTTCTCTGTTCATGTGTCCTTTATGAAGCGTTATCCTTCAGCACCAGGTCAATTTCTTTCTTTCTAAAGTATGCTAGAAAAGTTTGATGATGGAAATTCTCCAATGTTGCTTTTATATGGCATGATTTTATTTCACCCTGATCTTGAAATGTCATTTTCTGGGTTTACAATTCTAGTTGAAAGTTAATTCTTCAAAACCACCCTTAGATATTATTTCAATGTTTTCCAGTTTCTGTTATGGCTGGCGGCGAAAGATCAACTGCCACTCTGAGTGTTTTTTCTTTGTAGGTAACCTGGTTCCCCACTGGCAAAGGTTAAGAATTTAACTTGCAGTGTTCTTACATCTAGAATCAAATTTCTTTTTATCTGTTCTTGGCTTTCTACCTTTACCTGTGAAATATCAAATTTTTCCCATGATAGATCTTCAAATAATATTTGTTAGTAATTAAAATCCTCTACATGCAAGGCATAATTATAAAGTAAGAAAACTCAGTATCATCTTGTAGTTTTTCTACATTTTTCATTGCTTGTATATCCATTACCAGTAGCATAGTTTCTTCATGGACATCTTTCTTCTTGTTTATTGTTTGAAATTTCCATTCAGGTTTTAATTATAATAATTAAAATGACATATTGTAAGGATATAAAGTACAGAAAATCTAGGTTAAGAGATTTTGCAATCATTGAATCTATAATTACTTTTTAAGGTGTGTTATCAATGAAATAATAAAAATAGCATTGGGATTATTTTATGATTATTATGTATTAAGATGATAATGCTTATATGTTGTGTTAAAATACACTAAGATTATGTCTTCCTGTTTATTTGTGTTTTTTTGCTGTTACTAAAACTATGTTTATGGCTTTTATGGCAAATGCAATAGAAAGCATGTTAGCTTTACATAGTGCTTGTAGGTTTCCTGGCATGATTTCTCTATATTGAGAATAATACCATTTTTTCATAAACTTGCAAAGGAAAATCATAAATGAATTCTGTGAATAGACTCTATAATTCTTCCATCAGAATTTGCTTTAGTAGGAGATGGCTTTGCTTTTGTTTCTATCTACAAATATCAACATTCTGTAAATGGAGTTTTCTGTATCACCTACCAGTTCCCAAATAACCACTCAGAAACTTAATATTAATTACAAACTGTTTGGCCTATTAGCTCAGGATTATAATTAACTAGCTCTTACAACTAAGTTAACCTATTTATATTAATCTATATTTTACCATTAGCCTCATGGCTTGTTACTTTATATCTTGCTTCCCAGGCAACTGCTGGCATCTCCCTGAATCTCTCCTTTATGCTTGGCTAGTGGACAAATCGATTTCTTTATTAACCAATAGTAATAAGACATATTCACAGCATACTGAGGTACACCCCACATCAACATTCCCCTTAAAACGCCTGGTAATATAGATATGCTTACACCAGTGATTTAAAAAAACACACAGTTTTGATTAACGTCATTCTGAAAAAATACTACTGTATTAGAACTTCTAAGGCATTGAATATTATGTACCAATATATATGACTTTTAAATTAAGTATCCATTCCATATGTGACACATGTGAACTAAAAATGCATTCCACACCAAATTGATGGGTACCTGAGGCTGGTGACAGCAGGAGGGGAGTCTGTGGAAGGGCTCATTACTGTCTGCTAAACTCCAATTAAGTGACAGCAAGAAACTCTGTTCAGCTACTGCATATTAGCATAACTGCCAGTAACAAAAATGCAGTGCACATTTAAAGAGCTATAAGATAGGAGTTTGGAAGTTTCCACCATAAATAAATACTGAAATTCTGGGAGAGTTTAATTAGTACATGTTATACAATATGTGAATGTATCAAAACATTACTTGGTATTCCATTAATGTGTAGTTTGTAGTGTTTCAACTAAAGAAATTTCAACAGTTGAAAAAAGTGTTAAAGGAAGGAAGATCTCTGTTGTAGGTAGGCTTCTCCTCTGTATGCTGTGAGTACACTGGTTAATAAAGAATGGCAAAAGAGTAGAGCTTGGTGGGGAAAACTAAATTGAATGCTGGGAGAAAGAAGGTTGAGACAGAGACAAGCCATGTAGCCCCACCAGTGACAGATATGGGAAATTTACCCTTTAAAGCACAGCCTGGTGGAGATATACAGATTAATGGAGATGGGCTAGTTTAAGATGTAAGAGTTAGCCAGAAATATGCTTAAGCTAATGGCTGAACAGTATTGCAAATAATATAGTTTCTGTGTGAACTAGTTTCAGGTCTGAGCTGCTGGGCAGTTAGGAAATGAACGAGTAGCCTACTACAACAGATCTCATGTTAAGTATAAAAGCATTTAAAAATTGTTTAATCAATGTGATAATTTTGAATTATAATAATGAATGTATATTCATTATATATACACTATATATGCGCATATATGTAGATTGCAAACACTAGAACCTGAGTTTGATCCACAGTACTCATGTGAAAAACTAAGGAATGGTGTCACACATTTGTAATCCCAACACTGGGGAGACAGGTCCCTCTAATGACTAAAACTATATACAGTTTGACATAGATTAAAATTTTGCCATTTTACAAACTTTCACAGTGAATATTATGTTAGATTTACCCTAAGTAAAATCTATATCACCTTTAATTTCATGCAATTGGTGTTGTTGATAGAAATTGTCCATTCTTCCTCAGATGATCTAGGTTGTGAAGTTAAGGGTAAAATAACAAATAAAAGGTGTCTTGATAGTATGACCCTCACAGGGGGAATATAAAGGGAAGAAAAATAGTGAATGTCAAAAGGGAGTAAAGGGGTAAGGGAAGTAAGAATCACCCATGTTCAAGCCCTGTGTGTAATAGAGATATCCCTGAGTCCTTTGTGGGAACCAGGGTGTCTTGCAAAGTGTGAGTCGCCCCATCTATTCATCACATTTACCTTACCGCCAAGAAGACAGACTGCTTTTTGGTCAATTTATAAGTGCTTGGTCATTCTTGTGTAAGCTGAATGCCATACTTGAAAATATGTTTGATTTTTTTCACTTAGTTAAAATTTTTGAAACTTACATTTCAGCAGCAACAGTAACAAAGTTCTGACTGAGCTGGTAGCAGAATGAGAAAGACCTTGGGCTGAAGGAACATTTCACAGACATAACCAATAGATTTTGCAGAGCATGAAGTAACAAGAACTCACTCACATGAGGAAGCAAAACTAGTGGTTCAATATTCCATCTAGTGACCTACACTGTAAGGGACTGGAAAATCAATTATTTAATCAGAAAACTTAATTACATTTAAGTCGATTTCTCCTCCAAAAACCCAGTGACTACACTGGTTATAGATTCTAAAATGATGGTTATATTATGATGTCCTACTAGTCTATAAAATGAGATGGTGCATTGAGGATTTTATGATAAATTAAACTAGTACACATTAGTTATTACATTTGTACATAGATCAGGAGATGGACCTATATACAGACATACAGACATCTTTACATTTTAATAAAACTTCAGGATTCTTATCTACAATTATACTTTACAGACCAGCCTCTATACTTACATCTGTGAAATTAAATAGCTTCTGGTGCTGTAGCTTCTGTTATAACTTATGTAAATATATGTGAGGTAACACACTGAGGTCTCTCGAATCAAGTTACTCTAGTGTTTCAGTGCCATGATAGTAATTCTTGTGGAGCTGTGCTTTTGTAATATTATTTTTAACACATCATCTGCATCATGCACTCACATCTATGCAAACTTCACCTATCTTTCATTTACATTTTCTATTTCACTCCTCTTAACTTACATAGCTTAAATATGACCCTTTGCTTTTCAACTCTTCAATTACAAATAAGATACCATTTGCTCAGATTTAATATTATATGATGCAATTGTCTTTAAGAACTTTTCTGCAACTACTATTTTTCCTATAATTGTAAGCCTGCGTTCAAGATGGGAGACTTGTGTCTTGTTTCTGAACATACATGAGAAGTACATTCATATTTCTAACTCTGTTTATGAAAGGACATACAGAGATAGGATGGATAAGCATTTGATATTTAATTATAAATATATTTGTAAAATGTCTACAGTACCTTTGTCAATTTATCATCACTATGATGCTACACGTTTTTCTACATTTTAATTGATTGAAAGGGCAAGAAGAGTGAAAATGAAAAAGTGTTCATTTCTTCCACTGCTTTTGAAGAGCAAACCCTGCTGGTGATGATGCAAAGCTTCATGATGTTTACGTAACTTACTAGAGCTTTGATCCTGACCAAGGTCCATTTTTAATAAAAATCAGCTACCTCTGAATTAAGGATTTATGCTTCACTTTTCCATTGCCCTAGGGAACAATGTACAGGCTTGTATACTTTGTAGTCTTATACCTAATTTCTATTACACTGATAATCACAGTTGTCAACATTCATTAACTTACTCAACAATGTATTGACCTCCAGCTATGTACACAGAAGCATTTTAAGAACCAAGAATGTTTGCACAAGATAAACTCCTATTTTATGAAGAATATTGTGTAGTATAGAAGGAAAGAAAGAAATATGAAAAGGATAATGAATGGTAAGAGCGCTCCTTGCTATAATGGAGCACCATTCTAGGCACAGGAAGAAAAAGGCTTGTGAATTTGGACTGGAGAGAAAGCTGTGGAGGTGTGTGGGCTGTCCACTCTAGCCAATCAGAGCCAGGTTAAGTAATGGGTTGTCATATGGAAATAAATTTTAAATATATTCTGCCCCACTTGGAAACCACTGGAGGTCTAGATGATGGGGAAAATAAATATTTATGTATTCATTTGGACTCTCACATCTGTGAAAAAAATGAATCTTAGTTATAATGTCAAATTACATCATTCCAACACATGAAAAGAAAAATATCTAAGTTAAATTTAAAAAATTCTCTCTCATTTTTATCCATAAACTTATCTACTGGAATATGATATATTTATATACAGTTTTTGACACGGTATATAATCTATTCCAGTGACGTTCATCCCCTAGTGCCATTTATTATCCTCTCTCATTGCCTCTGGCTCCTGATTCCTTTTCTAACATGTCTCCCATCTACTTCCACATGTTTTTGTTTTTTTAATTCAACTTAATAAAGGTTGCTTAATAATGACCATATATATGGGGTTACTTACAGACAACTTACCAGTCATTACAACTCTGAAAATAAATGACCGTCCCCTCCCCTCCCCAATTAACTGCTAAAAGTTCCTTAGCTAGTGGCAGAGCTTCACAAGCTTGCTTCTGCCCTTTAAAAGGAAGGGCAAGAGTACATGTTTGCATTAGGAGTTTGATGGTGATAAGAAAAAATGATCTTAGGCTGGGGAAAGGAGAAAGGGGGTAGGAGGAATGAACTGTGGGAGGAGGGGAAGGAAGAAAGGTTGATTATCAGAGCTAACTTCATTAGATAGGAGCAAACAGTGTTGGTATGCTATTGAATATAAGGTGACTATAAATAAGAACAATGTTGGATGCATTTTAAAACCCTAGAACCATGGATTTTAAATGTTCTCAGCATAAAAATGTAATCAGCATTTGAGTAGGTGGATAGGTTTAACTGACTTAAACACTACACAATATATATATATCAAAAAATCACACGATGCCATTTGATGTTTTATATATGTGTTAATATGAAATAAAAATAATTTTAAATGAGGATAGAGGACTGAGAGATGACTCAGTAGTTAACAGTGTGCACTACATTTGCAGTTTGAGTTTCAGCACTCACGTTAGATGGCTCAAAAACACTTGTAACTTAAGCTCCAGGGTATCTGACCATCTTGTCTTGATTCTGTGGGCACTTCAGTAACATGAACACACACACACACACACACACACACACACAAATTAATTAAAATGAAAAAAAACATACATAGCAAAATACTCTTTAAAAAGTGGATGTAGCATGTACTTTAGTGAACTTACCTACCTTGGTTCAAATTATATGTCGATTGTATGCAAAGATGTGTGGGGGAAAATATCAAATAAAGATACCACTGAGGTTTAAGTCCTGGGTGCACAGAGAACATGGTGGGAACAGTTTATATACATGGTGGGAACAGTTCTAGAGCATCAGCTTGGAATTGTGTGTGCAGATCCCCCAAAAAGAGCGGCACAGGAGCTCAGAGCTGAGCAAAGCCTGGAGCAAGTGTGACATTTGCTTTGGGTATAAGCTTAAGGAGTCACCAGAAAACTCGGTAATCAAGATATGATAATTTGTACAATATTTTAAAATATTTTAAAACTAAAAAATTAATACAAAAAGCCTCCAGCAAGCATTTTTTTTAAAAATTAAGTGAACATTAGGTCAGTAATAGTGTTAAATATAGTGACACCAACTAAAGAAAAAAACATTTACAACTGATATTTAAAATGATTACACTGAAAATATCAATATTCACTTAATATTTTAATGTACTAAATGCCAAACAGTTACATACTAATACACACACATGTGCACACAGCAAGAACTCCCAAGTGGACCATATGCCCTGTTTGGTTTTCTCTAACCTGGAATCAGACAATGTATATTTGATTTGTACAAATACACTTGCAAGAGGACACTTCCAGGAGCTTGATCAACATCTCACACTTGTTCAGCAGCAGAAGTGACACAGTCAGATATGCATGAGTCTTTCTCTACTGCCATTTCCTAAGGAGCTTTGATGTGACCTTCATTCATCTCTAAGAAATGAAAGTGAAATACAACACAAATAGCAATCAAAGTCTTTTATATATATTTGGCATCTATAGCTGGGAATTTGGAAGCATTTATTAAATCAATGAATCCTGTCATCTAAATATGAAAAGAAAATGATCAGTTATGTAAATATTTCAAAGATATTTAATAACATGCCAGAAAAATATAATATCATAGAAATAAACATGCAAATTTATGTAAACCCTGAGTGCCTAATAATCATCAGCATAAAGCAGGGGAGCACCCAGCATAATATTTGATAAATAATATAATTTTAATTAAACAAAAGCAGAAAATTTAATGACTTTTGCATTTATGAGAAATAACAAGTAAAATCATAAAAGAGTATTGTTGTTTGTTGCCTTTTACTTATTGAAAAAATATTACAATATTTTAATCCTAGCATGGTGTAGGAGGCCAATTGTTTGTTCCTGGCTGCCTAGACTCCCAAAATAACCACAAAAAATCTATATTATTTAAATCACTTCTTGGCCCATTAGCTCTAGCTTCTTATTTGCTAACTCTTACATCTTAATTTAACCCATCTCCATTAATCTGTGCATCACCACGCTATCATGTCCTACCAGCAATGTTTCAGCACATCTGTCTCTAGAGGTGGCTCCATGGCTTCTCTCTGATCTGCCCTTTTTCTCCCAGCATACAGCTGCCCATCACCTGGAATAATCCAACCCACTGACTTGCCTGTATTTAAAATGATAATACTTTTTCATTGTGGATTATGTATTAGCTTGTTTTCATTTTTCATAAACATTGTACTATGCATTGTTGATACAAGGCATTGTCCTAGCCTCATGTATTACATGTGTTATACCTCAGTCTCAGCCTAGCCTTACCCATAAAGGTTCATACCCACAATGTTTCTGGCTGAAAAGTTTTGTTCTTTGTGCGGTTTGTTGCAATTTCAAAGCCAGAAATAAAGGCAACAGGTGAAAACTGAGAATCCAAATTACTCCTATTTTATATTCAGTTAAGAATATGAGCCTTCACATCCTAAAACAAGAATGCATCCCAAAGTAATTCAGATTGGAGCTTTTGTTTCATTATGAAGAAACAGCATTTTTTTCCATGAATGAAATAGGGAGCCAAGAACAATGCACAGTTAAGCGCTATGCATTTCTCTGTGGAGAGCAGATCACAGAGACTGCTGGTCACACATCATACAGGGTTTTGAATTTGCCTCTTCCTATTGATGATGAAATGGAGGAAGATGTTGAAGATTTCCAACCCAATATAGTTTGCTGCAGTCTGCATTGTCCTAAAGGCACTGTGGAGAGACCAAGGAGACACAGGCCTGAGTGATAAGAGAGTACTGTGAGAAAAATAGCCATGCTTGGGGAGAAAAGACTCTCAGACTTTTCTATTTGTTTGCTTGTTTGTTTTTGTTTTTCGAGATGGGGTTTCTCTGTGCAGCTTTGGAGCCTATCCTGGAACTCACTCTGTAGGCCATGCTGTCCTCAGATTAATTTAGATTTGCCTGATTGTGTCTCACAAGTGATGGGATTAAAGGTATGTGCCACTACTGACCTACTGATTCTCAGACTTTTAACTGGGTCTGTGTTATAAAATGAGTCTTGCTGTATTCTACAGTGGTTGGCATGAAGTGATTTATCATTATATCACTCACAGCACAGCAAATGACAAGTTGAGTTTTAAATTTTAATTTTGAGATTATAATATAGTTAGAATAATTATCCTTTCCTTTCCTCCCTCCAAGTCTCCCATACTCCCCTCCCTGTGCTCCTTCAAATTCATTACCACTGCTATTACATGCATGTATATGTGTATATACACACATATCCCTAATTATAACCATATCATCTTACTTGTATGACTGGCACTGGGCAACCAATTGGTGTACTCCATGGAGAAGACCACTTCTCCCATTCCCAGCTTTTCTTACTTGCCTATAATACTTCATGACAGGAATGAGGCCTTGTGAGCTTTGCCTTCCTTACTTGGGTATATTCATTGGTGTTTTGCTTGTTCGGCTTGCATTTGGGTAGTCATGTTGGTGAGACTTTATGTTTGTAGCTTTTGATGTTACTAGGAGACAAACTCCCAGGTCCTCTGGTGCTTACATTCTTTCTGCTCCCTCTTCTGCAGCATTCCCTAAAGTTTAAGTGTGGGAATGTTTGGTGGTAGAGCCTACTGGGACTTGGTTCAGCAACTCTGCACTTTGGTTGGTTGTTATCTTCAGCAGTGGTCTCTATCTGATCCAAAAAGGATTTTCCTTGAGGAGGAGTGAAAACTACATTTATCTGTGGGTATAAAGACAAATGTTTATAAATTACTGTTAAAGATTATGCTGGTTTATTAAATTAGTGTTGGCAGAACCTCTTCCAATAACCATGGCTTCCCTAGCATTGGGTACTTAGCTAGGTTTCCAGTACCCGGCATGGTTTTCCACTTGTTGAGCAGGTCTTAAGTCTGATCAGAGAGCCATTGATTAGTGGCATGATATATGTGCCACTGGTTTACTCTTAAGGTTACCATGCCATGCTGGTCACTAAATCAGAAATCAGGCTTTTATTTTTTTTATTAATTACTGCTTAAAATTAGTTACTAAAATAGTTTCTGCTAATCTACTCTAAATTCAGAAATATGTTTAATTAAAAATGCCTACAGAATAATATGGTTTAATATTTTCTAACTAGTACCAAGTTAGTGCACCATTAGCCTAAGGCATTATGAGGAGATCATTCTTCACTTTTGAGTTAGGTCCTAATTGCATCTAGGATATTTGAGTATATGAAGGAAGTCATTCCGTTTATCTCTCTTGTGTTGTGTGTTCAAGTGCACAAATTTCGGTTTGCTTTGTTGTTTTTATTTGGGGAAAAAGAAGAAATGAGGTCAAACACTATTTCAGTAGAGGTTCACTTGTGTAAGGAAATAAAGAGAAAGAGAAAACCAATGCTGGTGAATGCAAGGGAAAGCTCCTTCAAATTCTAGAACAGAGTACTTGACAGTGTGAGGACGTTCTCAGCTTAAAGTCTTTCTGTTTGGGAGCCACGGGGGCAATCGTGGCAGCTCCGTGTGGTGTGTGAGGTTGGCACAGCTCAGCCTTAGGGCCTTGGCTTTCTTCTTGCCTGTGTGCACAGCTACAAAACAGAATATTGGTCAGAACCTCCGAGGGAACTTGGGTCATTGCCAATCAGAGACAGATCCATCCTTTGCAGACAAGAACCTCCTGGAAGAGAAGGTGAAGGTGGAGAAGAAGCTGAGGGAGACCATGAAAAAATACAATCCAGCTTTGGTGGATACAGAGAATCTACAGCAAGCTGGTGGAGGCGGCCAAGCTGTATATGGCATCCAGAGCTTCTTCAACTACTCACTGGTGGTTGCAGACGTCCCGGAGAGGGCAACCCAGAGTGTTGCAAAGAAGAAGAGCAGCAACAACCTTCACCTGAAGAGCCTAGTCGGCTAGGGATTACTGATGGTATTCAGGTGGTATTCACAAAACACGGCTGCTCAGGCTCCACCCAATCGGGTCCACATTCGACCCTTACGAACATGAGGCCTCGTTCCATGTCTCTGTGGAGGGAAAAGAATCAGACACTGTAGCACTAGTTAGTAAGGTGGGTTACAAGCAGCACGGGAATGTCCTGGGACCAGCCCTGGTAAGGGGTACTGAAGGAAGCAGAATTGCCTCTGTTGGGGGATTTTGTAGGTCACTTGCTAGAACTTGAAAGGTAGGCTTGTAATTTCTCATCTGTGAACACATATGACCCTTGCACAGCCTTGTTGGAAAACTTAAGGACGTTAAGCAGAACGTTAAGTTTCTTGTATACAGTGTCAGATGGTCTAGGACCCTGGTCACTGAATTTTCTGAGAAATTGCCATACTGATTTCCAGAGTGGTTGTACAAGTTTGCAT
>LOJH01008506.1:5239-17530 GCA_001685095.1 Ellobius talpinus
CCTCTGCCTCCCGAGTGCTGGGATTAAAGGCATGCGCCACCACCACCTGGCTCTGGAGGCAACAAATCTAAGGCAAGCCAATGAGTGTGCTCTGTGTGTGTGTGTGTGTGTGTGTGTGTGTGTGTGTTAGACAGAGTTTCTTTGTGTAGCCATGGCTGTCCTGAAATTCACTCTGTAGACCAGGCTGGACTTGAGCTCAGAGATCTTTGCCTCTGCCTCATGAGTGCTGGAATTAAAGGCAAAAGGACTCCTATGGGTGTGCTTTTATCGGTTGTGTTTGGCTAAGGCACTAGGGGTCCCTGGTTTGTAGGTTCCCTGGAAGGTGCTTCTGTGTTTAGGCTTGGTATTTAGTGGAGGAGTCAGGGCTGGGAATAGACAAAATGGCCATTAAGTAGGGGTACCTTTGGGGTGTCTACAGATGAGAGAGAAGCAGGTAAGAAGAGTGGGTATGAAGGATGGAATGGGGGGCAGAGATACTAAAAGAGGGGTGAACAGGAAGACCCCAGTACCAAGGTCAAGGCCAGAACAGAGTGATGCTTCCTTTCCAGGCAGGCAAACCAAAAGTGAAACTGTAACCTGGTGCTTTCTGCACACACACAGTAGATGTGTCTACTCCTCCTCCTTGTTCTAACAGGACCTAACACTGGGCTGTAGAGCCCAGGACCCGAGACAAGCTTGAAGGACCCGTGGGAACTTTGCTCCGGGTACTGACACTGGTGTCTGGGTGTTCCGCTTCCTCACTTCAACCTCGCTTTTCACATGCATTAACACTGCTATCCTTAAACACAACCCTGAATGTGGCATAGCAAGATGGTGTCCCCAGGAGGGTCCGTTTCTGGAGCCACACCCCAAACTTCAGACTGTTACTAGCCAGTGGCTCCAGTCGTGACTGCTTTCTTTGAGCCTAGTTGGTTCAGCTGTAAATGTGTCCCGGATGCTGTAGCCTCCCCTCTCCAGGTAGCTCTGAGGATAATGATGTGTGTATCACATTGGGTGCATGGCAGATGCATTCCCCTGGTCCCCACAGAACTACTTCCTGCCACCCAGAGGTGCCATCTCTACTCCCTACTTCCCACCCACTTGCCATCTCTCACTCAGACTGTAGGATCCAGGTGGGTGTGCCTCCTCTCACCCCCGTTGTGTGTCTGCACATAGGCTGGTCGTGCCCCCAGGAGGGCCAGGCAGTTGTGCTATGTGCACGCACTGGCAGGTGGGGCTGGGAAGCCAGCCTGTGGGAGGCTTGAACTTCACCTGCTGTCATAGTGAGTGGCACCACCAAGCATCAGCTTAATGGCTGGGGTGTGAGTCAGGGTGGTCATCTGAGGTGGCTCTGGTCTCTGTTTGCAGACCTGGACTTGGCTGTACCAGAAACCACCAGACTGGACAGCAGCTTACACAAAGCCCGGGCCCAGCTGCTGGCCAAGGGCCGGAGACACCGGCCTTCCCGCTCCAGACTACGAGACAGTGCCAGCTCTGCTGAGGACGGGGAAGGCTCCGATGGGCCCGGAGGCAAGGTTGGGGTAACACACACACACACTCACATATTGCCCTTGGATCATCTGCTCCCAATTCCATGGAAGCGCTCCCCCAGAGACCCGACAGTTACCCACCCAAAGGTCAACTAGCTTTTCACTTCTGGCTCCTGTCCCTCTGCAGAAAAGATGTTAGCCCATTTTAAAGATGAAGAAGCAGAGAGCAGAAGGGTTTGGGAAGTCCCACAGTTAGCAAATGAAGCAGGATGGCTTCACTTCATGTGATCACCCATTTCTTCCCTGTCATTGCTCAGGCACTCCCCATCCCCGGGCTGAAGGAACCCACCCTACAGGCCCCAGGAAGCCGAGCTCCCCTGGGGCTCCACGTATAGTCTACAAAGGAAACTGGCCTCCAGCCTCCAGGGAGTGAGGGCGGGGAGCGCTGGTTGAGCGGCTGCCCTTCTTCCAGGTGACCGACGGCTGCGGAAGCCCGCTGCACCGGCTGCGCTCGCCTCTGCACTCGGGCCCAGGCTCCCCCGCCAGCGGCTCTTTCTGCCTGGAACCCCCCGGCTTGCGGCGCAGCCTGGATGAGGACGAGCCACCGCCCTCGCCCCTCGCCCGGTACCGGCCCCTGCACAACGCTGCCTCGCATGAGGGCCTGGCCGCCACCTCTGGCTCGCCTCCGCGCTCCGCACCCTCCTCGGACAGCTCCCCCAGCTTCGTGCGCCGCTATGCCAGAGCAGAACCTCACAGTGAAGGTGAGCCCGGCAGGCGCGATGCCCCCCTGCCGGCGAGCATGGGAACCGCAGCTTGGCCCGGTGGTATGGTGGCTACAGGGCGGGTGGAAGGATGGCCAACAGGTTCCGTTCTTCATTTACAGAGGCTTACTATACGACAGACATCGCTGGGACCAAACAGAGCAACGATACAGTCCTTGGCCTCTGGGGATGTGTAGCTTAGGAAAGAAACAACCAAATCATCCTGTAATTAACGTATAGTTACAAACTGTAATGAAAGCTATGCAGGAAACATGCACAGCGGCTGGAGTGGAGGTGACATTTGAGCCAAGATTGAAAGGATGGTTAGAAGATGGTCAAGATAAAGTCAGTAGTATGTACTTAGCATACAGGAAGCCTTAGTCATGGCATACAAGATACTGTGATGTGCCCTGGTAATTCCAGTACCCAGGAGGTGAAGACAGGAGAATCAGGAGACCAAGGCCACATAGGGTGTTCCAGGCCAGCCTAGGTTTCATTGAGACCCTGTCTCAAAAATAAACGAACCAATGAACTAACAAACATTAATAGGCCTACCTCCTCAGTCGTAATGTGCTTTTACAGTTTGTAAAAGGTAAAAGCCTAGGCTCCCATTAGATACTGTAAAATAGGCATGTCTCTATGTTTGCAATGAAGGGGAACTCAAAAACAGAGAGAATGCCGTCTCCTGGGTCACACAGCTAATGAAGAACCCAGGAGCCAGATGGCCTAATTCTAAGTCAAGACATGTCTACCATCCCACATGGGCAGCAGCAGGAGGCAAGCAAACCGTCGCTTTAGCTGTTTTCTTCTCCCTATCCTCCTAAAGATGACAGCCGGGATACCAGCCCCCCTGAGCCTGCCAGCCCCACCATCGGCTTGGATAAGAGGACTCGCAGAAAATTCCTGGACCTGGGGTGAGTGGGGCAGGTCTTGCATGGGTCCTTGGAACAACTGGGGTCTGAGCATCACAGTTGGCAGGTATGCTTCATTCCCCCTGCCTCCTTACAGGGTCACTCTCCGCCGAGCGTCCACTGGCAAGAGCCGGAAGGAGAAGGGTAGCAACCGCCTGTCCATGGGCAGCAGGTGAGAGGTACCCATGGCACCCACTCACAGCTCCAGTCCTCTCCTGGACACCACACCATGCTGGATGTTTTCTCCACAGGGAGTCCGTAGAAGGTTCTGGAAGGACAGGGAGCTCCCCGTTCCTGCCCTTTTCCTGGTTCACAGACAGCGGCAAAGGCTCTGCTTCCTCAGGGAGTACCACCTCCCCGACCTGTTCCCCCAAACATGAGGGCTTCAGCCCCAAGAAGTCAGCTTCCCAGGTAAGCCCAGGTCTTTATTCCTTCTTCTCCTTCCCTCTTAGCGTCCAGCCTTCCTTTCCATCTTTTTTTTTTGGCCCTGAGTTAGTTTTACTCTGTAGCCCAGACTGCCTGGGGCTACATGAGTGTGCCATCCTGCCAGTGTGTAATCCCAGGACTCCACACTGGCTTCCAGGATCATAACAAGGGCATATTTCATCAGGGCTTGGACTGGGACGGAGGTTTTTTTGGGACCTTCACATTGCTCCACAGAGCCACCCACTCATTCACGACTTCCATCTTCTCAATTGCTTTCGTTCATTCATTGGCTCATGCATTCATACCCGTTCACATTGCTTTCCTGCTCTCAGCGCTCATGTGGTGTTCGAACACTGAGCCCCCACTGCTCACTCCGTCCCAGGGCCCCTTGTTTCTTACTGTTCTGCCTGAGTCAGGTCTGGACTGCACCATCAAGAGCTGGCCTCCTGCATGGTGGGAAGTTCTGGAGATAGAGAGATGGGCAGGACCCATGCCTAGAGCTCTGAAACAGACCCTAGGGAATGAGAACCATCGACACCAGCAATACTAAAGTCCCCTTACATTCACAGACTGCTAAATACTTCACAAAGCCCAGGATACATGTGTGCCTTTAACTGTGATGTAGGCAAGGAAGGCATTAGTATCTGCACTGTACAGACGGGCAGATGAGGTCTGGAGAAAGGGACTTGCCCACAGATGTGTATGGTGCCAGGGCTTAGGAGAATCATCAATCATAGGGTTCAGGGGAGAGACCCTTCTGATGTGCAGCTTTGTTCTTTAACCACCCCTACATCCTTCCTCAGCCCCTCCCTTTCCTTTGTGCTGGTCCCAGGGGACACCACACTGAGTGAAACACAGCCCAAGTCTTCACAGAGACCCAAGGCCAATGAGGGTACCCGCCAGTCAGGATGCAAGAGGCCTAGGAGAGGCACACATGATGCAGCCTTGGGGGAATCCTGGAGGGCCGCCTGAAGGCAGCAGCACCTAGCCTCCTCCACTCCTGTTAATTATTCTGTCCAACTTAACGCTAGTGCCATGTCCCTAGTGCCATGTCCTCTAGGTAGCCAGCTCCCCCCTAGAGAGCTCAGGTCTCACTCAGGTCACAGCCTGGGCTCACGATCAGGAGCATGGACCAACTGCTGGTGGCTAGTCCAGTATTTCAGCTCAGTCCGGTCAAAGTGATGGGCTCGGGAGTGGCAGGGGGTGAACTTGCGCCTCAGCACACATCCCTCTGTTCAGGAATCCACCCTGAGTGATGACTCCACACCTCCCAGCAGCAGCCCCAAGATCTCCAGTGGTCCTCGACAGGAGGCCAAGTGTTCCTACCCTTACCACACGTTGTCCCAGTCTTCAGATGAGGTGAGCCAGGCTAGCCCTTGTCCCTGCTGGGGACCTGGCCAAGAGACTGGGCTCCATTAACCCTCCCCATCTCTACCACAGTTCCTGGATGAGTCCCTCCCTACTATACAACACTGGACTAGCCAGCAGGTGGGCCAGTGGCTGTGCAGCCTCAACCTGGAACAGTACGCCGCCGAGTTTGCTGCCAGACAGGTGGATGGGCCGCAGCTCCTGCAGCTGGATGGGAGCAAACTGAAGGTAGGTCGGAGTGCAAGGTTAGCCAGATTGAGGTAGCCTTAAAGAATAAGGACCCCTCCCCCTTTGTCCTGACTTTTGGCCTACTTGTCTCCTGAACTGACCTGGGATTTCCTCTCTCTGTCTAGCCGCTGACCTGGCTTCTGACCTCTATGCAAGGGTCTGGTCCAATCTTTGCAGTGTAGTATGACGCCCTAGTCTGACTTAAACTCAAATCCATCACTTCCATTTGACCTTCTAGTTCCAGCCCGAGTGTTCAGGCTGACCTCGCCCTTTGGACTACCATCCAGTGTTGGAAAGCCAGGCCTCTTTCCTGGCCGGCTCCATGCCATGTTCAGTCTCAGAGCCTGGTGAGAGGAGTGTGCTAAGGCAACAGTGAAGAGAGATGGTTTCCAATACTTGGAGATTCCTGGGTTTGAAGAGCAATCCCATAGCGAGTGGGGAGAGACCTTGCTGCCTAGCAGTGGGACCTTGAGCAAATCATTCTCCATCTTGAGGACCTCAGGAGGTTGGGCAGGGTCATGGCACCTAGGTTGAGGATCCAAAGTCAAGGATGGGGCACAAATGGCTTAGTGCCAATTGTCATCTCTATGGCCACTTGCAACCCATTCCTCTTGCCTAATCCCTAGGCAAATGCCATACTTCGGAACAGACTCCAGGGGCTGCAGGGAGTGCATGGGAGGAGTGTTCTGGGCCTCTTTCCTTTACTCTGGGTTTCTTCCCAGAGCCTGGGGCTTAGCAACTCGCATGACCGGGCACTGGTGAAGCGGAAGTTGAAGGAACTGGCAGCGGCTGCTGAGAAGGAACGGAAGGCACAGGAGAAGACTGCACGGCAGCGGGAGAAGCTGCGGCGCCGAGAGCATGAAGCCAAGAAGAGCTAGGAATGGCTGGTGGGGCTGGAACCCCGGCACACTTGCAGTCACCTGCACGGGCCTCACCAGGGAAGTCGGGTCTAGGCACCAGGTTCTTGGGGCACATGACCCCTCTCACCCTATTTGGACCAAGTCCTCTGGAGGGAGATCCCAGGGAGAGGGCCCAGTAATAAACCCAATTTTGAGGACTTGTTTGGCACAGAGTTCCAGGGGGAAGCAGGCGGCAGATGAAGAGGGCAGAGGCCAGGAATGCAGCAAATCTGGAGCCCAGAGGAACCTGGTTCAGGCAGAACCTCTTCCCTCTGGTTACAGTGGTACTGAACAGGAAGTAAGCTGGCAGGAGAGGCCCTACCACAACCAGGATTCCTAGGCTTAGAGAGAGGCCTGGGCATCCCGACAGGAGATGGCTGTCTCCTCAGCTCTTGAAGGTGGCTGTGTGGTGGGAGAGCAGTTCTCAGAGAGGCCCGTGGGCACTGCAGTAGTGGCACTCAGGGTAGATTCTCAGACACCTCCTCAACGGAGAGAAGAACGGGCAGTGGAGGGTAAGCTGGCCTCTGTAAGGACTGCAGAGGGGAGACAAGGAGGCTTTCTCTTTCCCCTTCACTACCTTGTAGGTTCTAGTGGGTGGGACGATGCTGCTCCTCTCCCACTGGGTCACAGAACTAGAGTCCACTTCTTCACAGAGTGATTCAGCCTCCTCTGGGGACAGGATAAATGGAGGCTGTTGGGGGACACAGGACGTTCTCCCCACTAGTGCCTAGGTGGCACTGAACTGGTGACTTTCATCACCCTAGCCGGGCAGGGGCACAATCTGAGGGTGGCCTGGAAGCTGATAGATCAGAAGGGTCCATCAGCTCCCAGGTTCCCTGGGTGTGTCAAGGCCTCAGTGGGCCTAGAGCTGACAAACATAGCTAGCTCAGGTTTGCTAGGCCACAGGGAGGACTGGGCCAGCCCTGGGTAGGTCTGGCAGTGTCCTTTGTAGGATACGTTCAGAGATGGAGGGTTCAGATGCCATGCTGACCCAGCCTCTCAGGTGCTGGTCAGTTACTACTGGGCCCAGGAGGTTTCTGAGGAGAAACCCCCACCTCTCCCAGCTTCCTGGAGGGGTAGACAGGACCTGCATGCTAACTCCCTCTCTCCTGCCTGGGGAAGCAGCTGAAGGCCAGGGCCCTGTGCTTGGGCTCAGTCATCTGCACTGGGAGAGGGGCCTCAGAGGGAAACTAAGGTATAGGGGCATTGGCACTATTTAGACTGGGTGGGGAGGGTGGAGGCCCTACTGTCCCTAAAGCTGTCAGGAGCCAAGTGTGCCCCACCTGCATGTGAAGGGGGAAGATGGTTCTCAACTTCTTTCAATAAATACCTACCATACAACAGTGAGCTTTCTGTCTGGGACGAGGGACTAAGCTATGCCTTGAGTACCACTGGGCAGCCAGCTGCCAGCTGTTCTGAGTGGATGACTCTGCCCTGTGATGTACTCAGGCTGCCAGCTAGGCTGGGTCCTGGGTACAGCTGGCCCTGGAGCACCAGCTTTCACAAGTGTGTGTATGTGGACTCACCCTCCCGCAGCAAGACAGCCAGGCACCAGAGTCATTTCATCTGTTTACTGTGGATGTCACTGTCACCATCCCAGCCACTGGGAGGGGCACACAGCTTTAACCCCTGTGTGCTGAGGGGAAGGGTGAGGCGTCTGAGATTACAAAACTGGCTATGTACATAGGATATCTTAGGAATGGGTCGCCTGTGCACACATGGTGGGCACGAGGGGTGGTTGGGAGATCTAAAGCGCAGGCAAGTTAGGGTTGGTGTGCACTGGGCAGGGGAGTGCATGTGAGGACATGCTGGGCAAGGGTTTAGGAAGTGGCACAAATATTGCCAAGATCGTCCTGGAATCCTGGTGGGGCAGATTACTTCTGGGCCTTGGGTGAAAACCATCACCCACTCTCAAGTTCCCAGCTGCAGCCTTAATGTCCAGAGTAGAGGCAGAGAGAGGCTGCAGGACCAGGTCAAGGGTGCACCCCCCTCCCCATCCTCCCTCCAGACCTGAGGGGACTCCATCCTTCTTAACACTGACACAAGACACATCCCAGTATACCTGTCCAGAGCATGAGCATAAGGCAAGCGGGGTAGCCACTTGGAAGGCCAGGACTATGCAGGCAGTGAGGGGGACCTGGGGTCTCTGGTAGAAAACTGACAGCTCTGGTCTTGGGAGAACTGCCATGGAGAAGTGTCCCTGGGGCACCCAACAGGTAGAGCCATCCCTAACCCTCAAGCATCACCATGGAGACCAGACTCCAGGGAAACACCCTAGGTTTCTCCATAGAGAAAGATTGGCACTTAGGGACCACCACAGTTAGGTCACTGAGATTCCTACAAAGACAGACCTGGCCATTAGGGAGACCCGGCTTCACCCTCTGTACCCCAGGGGATAGGGAAGGTCCCTGTGGTGGCTGGATTCAGAGGTGGCAGCATCCTCCCAGGTGCCAGGGAGAGAAGGCCCCTAGCTGACCCGATACGTCGATGTGTTCTTGGGCTCTGTGCTCGGCACACACCAGTCACCGGCCTCCTGAATGGTCTGGTAGTGACGCCAGGCAGACTTGTTGTAGACAGGCAGGCGCTCCACTGAGTCCGTGGACAGGGCCTAGGGAGCACTACCATCAGCCTCCTGCTTCCCCATTCCTCAGTACGCTACCCTCTCCCACCTGGGCCCTGACGATCTCTGCTCCTGGCTCCTAACCCACATCTCAGTCAGCCCCATAACCAGATGTCTAGCGAAGACAGGTACCCCAGACCTAGAAACATCCCTAAAGGGTCTGAACTTTCTGCATTTTGCTCTGGTCCATTCCAGAAAGCTATTTCCTCAAAGGACAGGAAGATAAAAAGGAGAGGAGGAGGTTGGGCTGTGTGGTCTCTATCTTTCACCAAGGCACATTCCCACTCCATGGAAGGCCAAGATCTGTAAGCCCCTCTTCCTTCCAGCCTGAGTCCCCAGAAGAGGGGTCCTACTCACAGACCCTGGACCCCTGAAATTCCCTACCATGTTAGTTTAAAGTTACAACACTTGAGGAGCCAAGGCTCAGTTCAGAGACTGGAGCCAGGATGAGGGATGGGTGAAGACCTGCTAGCAGCAAACTTGTCCCCAGTGGGCCTCACCTTGAGATAGATGACGGCGTCTGTCCCAAAGCCCTCCATAGAGAAGAGCTGCAGGTCCCCTTGGAAGTACTTGGCATAGAGACGGGAAATGGGGAGTCCATACCCAAAACCAGCCTGCAGGTAAGTCACAGGTCTTAAAGTGAGCCAGTGATGCTCAGTTAGGGACAGGCAGGGGTGCTGGAGCACGGGTGAGGAAGGGACATTTCTGGAGCAGACAGAGGTAGACGGTAGGCAGGGGAACTTCAGAGGAAGTAGAGAGGGAAGCTGGACAGGAGAGCTCGACCCAGAAGCCCAAGCCCCTTCCCTAAGCCTACTGCCCATTCCACGCCTATTCCATGGGAGGTGGGTCCAAAGTGCTAGCAATTAGCAATGCAGAAAGAGGGAAGAGAGCACTGAGGAGAAGTGATAGCTCAGTGGACAGACAGACCAGATAGATGATCAGCAGGCAGGGGTAAGCAGCGGAGAGATGGAAGGCCCGGCTTCAGGACTGTCACCACACAGTCATGGGCTGGGGTGGAGTATGCTTGGGAGTTAAAAGAGCAGGAGCCAAGGGGATGGGAGGAAGCCATCTCACCAGTGGGGTACCCCCAGTGCCAGGCTGGGGTGTGGGGGCTGTGGAGTACATGTAGCTGAAAAGCCTCTCGATCTTCCTCAGGGGGACACCCCCACCTCGGTCACTCATCTGGGAGACAAGGAACATGTGAGATGCCCTCCAGGGTTACATTCTCCACTCCTCACCCTAATCCCTGTGGCCTCCCAAGTCGAGGGTCCCATACTTTGATGGACAGATCTTCTTCACCCAAGGCCACCATAATCTTGATAGGGGGGAGAGTGAGGCTGGACTCGTGGCTTTCCACAGTGGCCCGCATGGCATTCTGGGGAGGGAATGAAGGACACGGTAAGGGAAGCGCTGCTGAAGCTGAGGGCCTAGGGCTGGCCCTCCCAGTCTCCCCTCAGAAGGGCAGCCATCTTACCTTGAAGAGTTCAAAGAGCATGTGGTAGAGGTGGGAGGGGACGTAGACCATGTGAATGGGCTGGGTGGCATTGGTGGCTGCAGGAATCAAGACCAGGGACAGAAGCACAGGAGGGTCCACAATCTTATTGACAGGGCCACCCTATAGCCCTTGTTCCTTCAGAACAGACCCCCCCACAGCTGCAGCTAACAGGTGGCTGTGCACCTTCCAGAACCCCCCAGCTGTGGCTAACAGGTGCAACTTCCAAGTTGCCATAGCTAGTAACCTAGGTACTGGGTGCCCAGAAGCATCTCTTAATTAAACCACTGTGTTCTGGGGAGGTGTCCCATCACACGTCACTCTCCCTGGCCTTTGTCCTCTGACCCCACATCATGTCCTTCACTTACAAAGAACGTCCTTCCTTGTTCACTCACAAGGACGAAGACATCAGCCTATCACTTACAAGGCTTTGAAATTAGCTGGTGTATTTGCATGCTCAGTAGTAAACTGCCACAGGTCCCAACCTCCCCAGTACCAAGGATGTCAGCTCTGCGAGGGCAAGAGCTTGCCTGTCTTCTTTACACGATGCACGTGTCAAATAATAAGCAGTTATACCAGCAAATTAAGAATACAGAACAGCTCCCTTCTAGGGGAGTCTGACCCTCCAGCTCCCCTGCTCTGTCCTCTCCCCAGTGCTCTGAAACACATGCACATGCACGTGCTTGTGCACAGACACACACACACACAAGCACGCACGCACACCACCTCATTTGCTTACCATTAACTTCCTGGATCTCTAGGTCAGGTGAAGCCATGTAATACTTGTCACACAGGAGCTTGGCCATGTCGTAGGCATCTGGGAGGAGAGGGAACCCCTCAGGTTATGGGTGGCTGGCCCATAATGCACTGACATTGGGCATCACCAACATGAAACCCATGGGGACATGCCCCTACCCACTGGGAATGGGTCACCCTCTGGCCAGGTTATATGGGAAGGGTCCCTGGAGCTTCTTTATGGGCCAAGCCTATAGTGCGGGAGGTGGGAGGCTCACCTTTCACCACATCAGACACGTTGCAATTGGGGTCAATGCTGCCAATGTGTTTGGGGTGAGCTGGGTTGGTACTTCCATCAAAGATGAGGGCTGTGGAGAGAGGGAAGGGCACTGCTGGTTAGTTCACAGGGCCTAGCCCTCCGATTTCCCAAACATCCTGCCCTTCACTTCATCTGTAAGCCTCTGTACACTCCATGCTAACCATGACCCCCATGTCCAGTCTTTCCCCAGCTCAGGCCTCCCACGGCTTCTACACCCCAAGCAGTCCTTCCATAGGCTTCTCCCGCATCGCACCTTATTAAATGTGTAGTTTGGGTTTTGTTTTTTGTTTGTTTGTTTTGGGGTTTTTTTTTGAGATTGGGTTTCTTTGTGTGGCCCTGGCTGTCTTGGAACTTACTATGTAGACCAGGCTGGCCTCAAACTCAAGACATCCACCAGCCTCTGCCTCCTGAGTGCTTGGGATTAAAGACGTGCACCACCACTGCCTGGCTTATGTTTGTTTGTTTGTTTGTTTATTTATTTACATTTTTTGGAGGCAAAGTCTCACTATGTAGCTAAGCCTGGCCTCAAACATACGATCCTCCTGCCCCAGCCTCCCAGGTGCTAAGATTAAAGGCATATGCTACCACACCTGACTCTTAAGTCAGTAACTCGTGGGGAGCCCTGCTTTCCTGTCAGGGGCGGAGGCCTTTCCCGGCATGCCCTGCCAGGACCCCTTGCCCTCTCTGAGGCAGCCAGAGCTCACTGTGCTGGTTGATGAGCATGCGGATGGAGATGCGGCTGAGGTAGAAGCGGTCCAGGAAGTACTGGATGTTCTGGTTGGAGACCGGGTCATCGCCGTAGGTGTCCTTGTACTCCAGTACTCCCTGTGCCATGGTGGGCACCACATCATTGTGCCGGTTCCGAATGGTGACCAGGGCTTCGGTGAACCTTCAGAGAAGGCAGTCTCAGGCTTGGGCCCCACGGGGGCACAGTGCTCAGCTGCCTTCAGCCCACCCTTATTCTCCCAGCTGCCCATCCATCTTCCTGCCTGCAGCTAAAGGTCTGTTCCTGAGGTCAGGGTTCCCCACATTCTCTTGGCATATTGATAACTGGAGTCTGCAT
>LOJH01008507.1:10108-29524 GCA_001685095.1 Ellobius talpinus
AACATGTACAACATTGGTTTTTCTTTTAGGCAAAACCAGAAAGAAAAACAAGACCATCAAACCATCCAAACATTTTCAAGATTCTTCTCTCCCGCCTAAGGAAAGGTCTTGCTATGTATATAATCCAAGCTGCCCTGAGCTCCTGATCCTCCTGCCTCAGCCCCTTGAGTACTTGGATTACCAGTATGCACGACCACCCCAGCTTTTCAAATACTTAATTTCAGTCAGGGTCAATGGGGAACAATAAATGATAGGGCATAATAAATTATTTACTCTCCTCAAGTTCATGTAAGCTTGGAATTCTACCATATGAAAAACATCTAGGTTTACAAGATACAAAGCTTTACCTTTTCCTATTTTAATCTTTAATCATACAGCTTGTCAGTAATAATTGCCAACTATCATTTAGTTTCCTGTACTGTAATAAGTAACTTCCGGCTTACATAGCATGTGGGCAAAGGACTTGCTTTTCAGCAAGACTAGTTATAACTTAGCTCTTGTTTGGAGAGCCATTTTAACATTAAGCCTTCAACACGAATTCAGTTTCCTTGAGCTGGGTGGTGGTGGTGCACGTATTTAATCCCAGCACTCTAGAGGCAGAGGCAGACGGATCTCAGTGTGTTGCAGGCCAGCCTGGTCTACAGAATGAGGTGTTGGACAGCCAGGGCTACAAAGAGAAACCCTGTCTGAAAACAAAAACAAAAAGAAGAAAACAAATTCAGTTTCCTTGTTCATCAAAGGAAACCGAATGGGAAGTCTACAGTCTGGCAGCCCATTTTTCTCCCTACCAATTTCTTCTGTTCTTTGTCTCTCAAGATTAAGGTTGCCTTATGCTGGTACCCTGAGGCTTGGAAACTTGCAAAGCAGTAGGATGATTTTGTAACGAAACTGCATAGCTGTTAGGCACTTGGTGTACATGAAAATCCTTGAGCCCTTAAGTTAGAAAGCTTTTCTGTGGTGTTAAGGGTCAAATGTAGGGTCTCAACCAGGGCCTCATCCATGCTAGGCAAACACTGTTACAGATGTCACAGACTGGTGGTGGTAGTCAGAGCTGCTATATAGCCTGGGCTAGCCTTGATTTTATAATCTTGCTTGCAGAATTCTGGATAACAGACTAGCTAACCTGACTTATAAAAGTTGTTTAATTTTGCATCCTTATTCTTCAGGGCTTAAAGCTTCCGCTTCTGTATATTGACATTCTTAATTTTCTCATGATGTGAAATATTTTCTGGGTAGAATGCCTTTTACCTATTCAATTGGTGCTTCATGGAGCTGGCAAGATGGCTCAGTAGGTAACGGTACTTTGCTGTCCAGGCTGACAACCTGAGTTCAGTCCCCAGGACCCACTTGGTGGAAGGAGAAAAATGACTCCCTTGAGTTGTTCTCTGACTACCACATGCAGGTGGTGACATGTGCACATGCACACTAAATAAGTAAACATAAAAATTTTTGAAAATGCTGTTCTATTAACATTTTAAAGTCAAAGTTCACTTCACTTACACATCTGACTTTAATTAATGAGGGTGAGGAGTATTTTTTTTTATCTTGTACCTTCTGGGCAGTTTTCTTAAAGTGCACAACATGTTTTAATATGACCAAGTTCTTCCCTGTCTTTCCTCCATTTTCCTTCATCTCCTCCCTTTCCCTTTCCATGGAGCCTCTTGTAGCCCAGGCTAGGATATAATTTACTTTGTGTGCAGAGGATGACCTTGAACTTCTCAATCTCTGGCCTCCACCTCCAAAGTACTGGGACTTAAGGCATGCACCACTAGGTCTATTTTTAATGCAGTGCTAGGGTTCAAATGCAGGACTTCTGTATACTAGGCGGGCACTGTACCAATTAAGCTACATCCAAAGTCCCTAAAGTTTTTTATGTTTTTTTTTGCATAGGTACTTAGACTTAAAATTCAGTTTAAAGAATATTATGTTTTGGGGACTGGAGAGATGGCTCAGAGGTTGAGAGCACTGTCTGTTCTTCCAGGGGATCTGATTCAATTCCCAGCACCCACATGGCAGCTCACAACTGTTTGTCTTCAGTTCCAGAGCTTCTTGACACCCTCACATAGACACATGCAGGCAAAACACCAATGACTATAAAAATAAATTTTAAAAGTATTATGTTTTTTAAAATTAAATGTATTTGAATACAGATTTAAAATAGCTTCATTTATCATAATAGCTACATCTAATATATCATTTACTAAATAGCTTTCAAAAGATGACTGGAATGTATTTTTTCAGATAACTGCTTTGTTTTTAAAATAATACAAGATAAAATATATTAGAAACTTTTACAAGGTTAAAGTTATTTATTTATATGGAGAGAATTTCACAAAGTAATTGTTTCTTGCTCCTGAATGAGGTCTAAGAAGAGGTTCATGGCTTACCCTATGTGTTACCAACAGTCATCTCCCAAGCTGCTCAGAAGTATTTACCAGGATGAAGGAGTCTCATTTATGCAGTATTTTCCCTCCAATATGAAGAGAAACCTCTTGGTTAAAGTGTGAGAAATAAGAACCACATTGATTTAAGGAATTTGGGCTTCAGAAATATCTAATTTACTGCGAAAGGGAAACATAGTCTAAGCTTATGCTTTTAAAAGTAATCTATAGCTTACTGCTGAAAATAAATTTGTCTAAAAGCTTTTAGGAAAAACTTTTATCACATAGCACCGGTTAAATGTACAGATGTTATCTTTTTTTCATTTTTATTTATTTATTTATTTTTTTGAGAGAGGGTTTCTCTGTGTAACAATCCTAGCTGTCCTGGAACTGGCTTTGTAGACCAGGCTGGCCTCAAACTCAGAGATCTGCCTGCTTCGGCCTCCTGAATGCTGGGGTTAAAGGCATGTGCCCCCACTGCTTGGTCAGATGTTATCTTAAAACTATTCCCCTATTAGTTTGAATATTCAATACCAGCTGTTATTTAAATCAGTGGTTTAATATTTTACCATCAAGATATTTAATTCTGCCAGGCGGTGGTGGCAAAGGCCTTTAATCCCAGCACTTGGGAGGCAGAGACAGGTGGATCTCTGAGTTCAAGGCCAGCCTGGTCTACAGAGTGAGTTCCAGGACAGCCTCCAAAACTACAGAGAAGCACTGTCTAAAAAAAAACCCAAACATATTTAATTCTAAGGATTGATATATGATTAACTATTTAGAGTACTAAATGTGTCCAAATAAGGAAAAGGGAAATAGCATTCCCCAGGTGTCCACCATGCACAAACTCTTCTTACATATTCTCATTAGTTTTATGATTCTGTGGGGGCAGCTTTTAAGGTCTTTACAAATGAGGACACTAATACTCAGAGGTTATTTATGCAGAGCTAGTAAACAGCGGGAATGGAATCTGAACCTAAGTCCACCCACCTGCAAAGCTAGAAAACTTTACCATGACACTCCATAAATGTTAATCTCAGCCCACAGTTGAATCATCTTTTTGGGTCATGAGAGGGAAGTGTATATTGGTTATCTGTTTCACAGCGGGATAATAGTGTGTAGGGTTTGTATGAAGTGTGTGGAGTGTGCCCACAATCTTATGTTGCTGACAGGATATTCTTTTCCTCTTCAGTAGCAGGATGTCCTAGGAGAATCCTTTGAAATTGAGCTTAGTTCTGAGAGCCGAGCTGTTCTTCCTCCTCAATCTTGCCTTGAAGCCAGGTGCTTTATAGCCATTTAAAGGTTATGACATTTAGAGGCTTTTGTTGGATCCTTAAAAAACGATATAAGGGAATAGCTAGTTATGTGGGAGCAATCCCAACTCTCGGGAGGGAGGCTGAGGCGGAGGATCTCTCTGAGACTAGCACATGCTATACACTGACTGTCTTTTAAAAAGCATGGCAATTAGAGAAGTGTGCAACGTGCAAGGGCAGGCCTAACAATTGCTTTGAAGATAGTTGGGGGAAAATATTAATGGTAATTAAAGTTAATGGGTAGTTTTGGTTCATTTATATAAGGGGGAAAGTTGAGATGTCTAATTGATGTTTTGCTTCAAATACAATGATTTCATTTTGAAGGGGATGGTCCTTGGACTGAACTCAATGTAAGGTGATGGCCTGGAGCCTACTAAAAGTTAGGTTCCAGTTTCCATTTCATTCAATACAACCCCAAACAGGACTTTTGGGTGTTTTCTCCCATTCATGTTAAACATTGGCACATTTCTGGAACTGTGTAGCCCTCTGCTATGCAGTATGGTGGTCACTAGCCATATGTTGCCACTGAGCACTGGAAATGTAGTAAATGAATTGTTATGTGTTATAACTATCAAATACACACTGCATTTCAAAGACTGAACTAGAAAAGAATGTTACCTGTAATTATTCCTGTAGATTACATATTGAATTGATAGTACTTTAGATATATTGGGTTAAATAAAATATTACTGAAATGTAACTTTACCTGTCTTTTTGCTCTTTAATGTGGTTACTAAAATTTTTAAACTGTAGGTATTCATGTCTAACGTTAGGACAGCAATGGGCTCATGAAAAGGCTTCCTCCCATGTACTTTAGATAAATCCAGGGAGAAAAATGATCACTACCAGTATTCAGCTGTCTTTGTTCTCACTATTTAGTACTCAAGGTACCTAGGTGATGTATCTTATCAGATCTAAGAATTAAAAAATTATATTTATGGGTGTTTTATATGTCCATGTACCACATGTGTGTCTTTGGTGCCTGCAGAAGCTAGAAGATAGTACTGGATTCCCTGGAACTATTGTTACAGCTGGTTGTGAGTCACCATGTGGATGTTGGGAACTGAACCTGGGTCCTTTGCAAGAGCAGTTAGTGCTCTTAACACACTGAGTCATCTCTCCTGTCCCATCCCCAAAATGAATAAAACCAAAAAAACCCAAACCTTTAAGTCCTGCTCTTTCTGCCAGAACTTTTGCCAAAGTAATAATGCAACGGCATAAATGGCATGGCTATTCTTGTGTGAAATCACTAAAAAACACCCCCAAACATGGATATTATGTGAATTTAAAGAAACAGTATCTCTCATGCTCACTTCGGCAGCACATATAGTAAAATTGGAACCATACAGAGAAGATTAGCAAGGCCCCTGAGCAAGGATGACACACAGATTTGTGATGCGTTCCATATTTTTTCAAAACACGAATACTCCTGGCCTTAAATTCTACTGTATTTGTAGTATGTGCATCCCAAATGAACTCTCCTTTTTGTCTTGGCCAAAAAAAGGAAAGAAACTATCTCAAAATCTAGGATTTTTAAGACAAAAGGACTACCATATTCATATTCTAATTTTGTTTGACTTAAGCAGATGAACAAATGCCTATTTACCTCATATAGGGAACCAAACTACAGACCAAAGAAGATTTCAACCCTGTCTAGCATGGTGAACCAGTGAGGTTAATGGGCATTATTTACAGGAGCATGGACAATTTATGCCTAGACTCTGGGAGGCTTGGGGATTCCTGATTTTCCCTCATCAATTCTTAACTGCCTATCCTTGGCAGTAGAGGGGTGTCCTGAGCCCCATTCCCTGCAACTATTAACTGCCTATCCTTGGTGAGGTAGGGAGCTCCTGGGTCTTGTGCTCAGCAACTGTTAAATGCTATCTTCTGGGAGCCATGAGGCCCAAGTTTCTCTTCCAGCAACTGGTAACTGTTTATCTCTCCTTGAGTGTACAGTCCTCCTGAGACACCTCAAGCAACTGTTAACTACCTATATATTCTCAGGGAAGAGTGGGGCCTTGTGAGTTGCCCCCAGTAAGCAACTATTAACTGTCTATGTATCTTTAGGAATAGGTGAGACCTCATGAGCCCTCCCCTTATGATATAATTAATGTACCAAACTGTGTCTGAGTCTCCTGAGGGTAATTCCAGCTGCTCAGAGTTCAAGAGGGTAATGGCCATGACATGCACAGAGGACAGTGTTAAACAATGTAAACAATGGTTTGTCTTACTGCTTGCGCAAACCTTACATAAATCGATTGAATCCCTGTAATGAATCATGACTTTAGGTCCTTGTTGCATTCCTTGAGGCACCAGGCCTGGCATTTAGCTAAAAAATGCTTGGTATGTAAAAGGAAAAATTTGTAAAGATGCTACATGATACAAGTTAAAATTTTCTTTTTGTAAAATGAAAGACTCCCAGATACATGTTTTACTTTCCACACAAGTCATTCCCCACCACCCATTAAATGTTTTATTATATTTAATTTTTGGTAATGATGCATGTTGAATGTGATTATTTTTGTTTGTTATTGTTTGAGATAAGGTCCCACTATATAGACCTGACTGTCCTGGAACTTGAGGCTGGACTCAAACTCAAAAAGATCTGCCTGCTTCTGTCTCCTAAATGCTGGGATTAAAGGACTGTGCCACACTTGGCTGATTTTTAATATTTATTTTCCTTATTTTATTACCTGTAGAGATTAGGAAACATTTTGTGGGAGCCAGTTCTCTTCTACCACATGGGTCACGGGAATTGAACTCCCATCATCAGACTTAGTGGCAAATCTTTAGCCAGTAAGCAATCTTGCTTAATATAATGACTATTCAGTTTTTGAGACAGGATTTCACTAAAGGTTGGGCTCTAACTTGAGATCTTCCTGCCTGTGCCGTTCAGCTGGGATTATAGGTCTGAGCAACTAGACCTTAATACATCAATTAACTTTTAAATTTTGGGGAAAAAAGAGCAGATAAACTTTTAAAAACTGTCCCTATGCTAAAATAAAGCAATTTCTGCTAGAGACTATGTGGGCCAAGGGAATCTTGGGGAGGGGTGCAACAACAGAGTAAGCTGGGGAATGACAAAAATATCACACATTTTTCTCATGCTTGGAATTCTGATTGTGTGTGTCATGAAAGCAGAAGGAGGGTTTTGAGGGAAGGAGGAGGAAGAACAAGCGGGCAGGATGAGGAAGTATATTAGGAGGGTGACTAAGAGCAAGGTACAATGATATATTCCCATTATTTTAGACTCAACAAAAAATACTTGTGAAAAGCCAGGTATGGTGGCTCATGTCTATAACTGCAACACTTAGGAGGCTGAGGTAGGACAAGCCTCTTGAATCTGAGGTCAGCTTGGGCTAAAGAAGAAAAAAAACAATGCTAGTGAGATGGTTCAGCGACTAAAGGTGCTTGCTGCCAAGACCTGAGCTTGATTCCCAGGAACTCACATGGCCAAAGGAGTGAACAGACTTCTACACATGTGCTGTGGCAAATGCCTGTGCATCCACACACACAAATGTGATTAAAATATTCACACTCCCCAAATGGACTGGAAACATTGTTATGATTTATGGTGCAAGTGACCCTTGCAGATCCCACAGAGGTGTGGGGGATCCGTGGTGGGTAAGGGACAGACAGATAAGCCATGGAGAGAGGGAGGGCTTGGGTATACAGAAATTATTTAGTGGGTATTGTGAGGGTTTAAGAGTAAGGGGGGATGGGGAAAGAGAGAGAAAGAGAGGGACAGAGAGAGAGAAAGGGGGAAGGAGGGAAGAAGGGAATTGCCTACTTAAAAGAAGGGAGGCATTGAGAAGAGGGCGCAGACCAGCTTGCCTAGGCTGCTGGGTGGGGTGGGGTGGGGGTGGAGTGGGCAGAGCTTGTCTCTTAAAGGGACAGGGTACCCAGGTGATAGGGCAGGCTGAGTTGAAGAGCATGTTCTGTTCTTTTTGAAAACCAAGACCTTAGTTCAGTTCCCAGCACTCAATCAGGTGGCTCACAACTGCCTGGAACTCCAGCTCCTGGGGATCTGACAGCCTCTCATGGCCTCCAAGGGTACCTTCTCTTATTTGCAAATAGCCACCCATATACACACCATTAAAAAATCCTAGAATACAGGCCAGGTGGTGGTGGTGCAGGCCTTTAATCCAGGCATTTGGAAGGAAGATGCAGGTGGATCTCAGTGAGTTCAAGGCCAGCCTGGTCTACAAGAGCTAGTTCCAGGACAGCTAGGGCTACACAGAGAAACCGTGTCTTGGAAAAAAAAACACAAAAATAAAGAACCTAGAAAACAAAACCGCTAACTTCTATAAACACACTCATCATTTAACCACCCATGCATGCATTGAATGCACTGGATTTCTCACCAAGAACACTTACCAAAGGAAGCAGAAATGCATGATATTCTACCACTAGACTGCTTTCTACAATCATTCTAATGTAGGTATGTTCTGTTTTAACAAAACCTGATGGGTTTATTTAAATGTATTCCAAAAAAAAACTCTTGGGTCTTATAAACCAGATTTGATACACAATAACTTTTTTGTCATATCAAAAAGAAAAAGTCAAGAAGTATAATTTCTTTTTTATCCTAGACAATGTTTTCATTTTTTGAGGAGGATTCAGTTCATGTAAGGAAATGGTGTGAGGTCTGCTAAAGTTAGATTCCAATGTCCACTTAAGACAAACAGAAAAATAAATACAAATTCAACTTTTAGAAGACATCTACAAGCCAGGAGGTGATGTCACACACCTTTGATCCTAGCACTCAAAAAGCAGAGGCAGGCAGATCTCTGAGTTCAAGGCCAGTCTGGTCTACAGAGTTCCAGGAAACCCAGGATTACACAGAGAAAACCTGTCTTGAAAAACAAAAAGAAAAAGTTTGCTCTCATTTACATCTTAGCTGTGGCTGGATGTGGTGTCTCACTTTGATAGTTAATAGATAAACCTGTGTATCTATTACATTAGTCATTAGCCATATGTAAGGATATTCACACTCATGGTTAATTTGCATCGGACCCCTATTTTTCCTCAACTCACTCCCGAATTCCTGAGTGTGGCTAGGGCTGCTTTCTAGCTACTCAATGTGTATTTTTACACATAAAGTAAAATGACATGTATGACAAGTGTATCAACTACAGTATTACTGTAATACTGTACAACTGTAATACTGTACAACTACAGTATTACAATTTTTTGTTAGTGAGTCACCTTTAACTACAAACCTGGATATACACATTAATTTCAAAGAGGCAACATACTATTGGAGACATTTTATATCCAATATCATGTTTAAAAACTCAATTAAGCATAAATTTTATTTTAGGTGCCCATGTTTACCTTGTCATCTATTGACTGGAAAGCCAAAAGGATGCATTCGCTGACATTTATTCCAATATTTTTGTTTTGTTTTTGAGATAAGGTCACTCTATGTAGCTCTGGATGTTCTGGAACTCAGTACCTACACCAGGCTGTCCTTGAACTCATAATGATCCCCCCTGCCTCTGCCTCCTGAGTGCTAGGGCCTGGCAATTGAAATGTTTTGATAGGCTAATGTAATGAAAATTTTGTATTTTTGGTTTTGAACCTAGTCTTTAGTGGCTAAATATCTTTCCAGCCCAAAGATGAAAAATTTAAATATGCTGGTGCTGGCAAGGTAACACACACAAAAAAACCCAAATATGTTTTACATGTATATGTGTTTCTGTTGCCATGTGTGTGCAGGTATCTGCAAGGGCCAGGAGGTGGTGTTGAATCCCTGAGTTACAGGGAGTTGTCAGCCAACCAATATGGGTACTGGAAACTTAACTTGGATCCTCTGGAAAATGGGAAGTGCTCTTAAACACTGAGCCATCTCTCTGGTCTCTAAAATAGAAAATTTTAGGTGGCTTAGTGGGTAAAGGTGCTTATTTTGAACACTGACAATACAAGTTCAGTCCCCAGGACCCACATGGTGGAAGGAGAACTGACTCTCACAAGTTGCCCTCTGACCTCTACATATGCACTCTGGCTTACATAACACCCCTCCTCTCAATAAAATAAATGTAATAAAAATGTAAAAATATTAGTGTTGGGGTAATGACTCATATTCAGAATTTGTATCATTATACTCACACTAAACATGACTTGATCTGTAGAAATTGCACCTGTAACCAAATAATAGGGTGCCTATTAAATGGGATTTATGATTCTTTGAAATTAATAATGCTTCAGGTTAACTGAAATTCCCAAGGAAGAAGGCCAGAGAGCATTTAAAACAAAGACTTGACACACTACCTTGAGGATCAATAGTCTGAAGCGCAAAGCCTTCCTGAGGAAATTCATCCCGCTTTGCTAGAGCTGAGGCCAATTACAAGGAACACTGTATCTAAAAAGTCTCTCCTAAAGGGGCTTATGGATCGAATTGAAGAGAGCAGCCTATAGGACAGGCCAGATCCACACTTATTACAAATGTCTGAGGACAGGAATAACTGTTTCCACAATAGGTAGACATTTCAGGTAGTCACTTGAAATGAAGCAAATAATATGGTAATCCAACATTAATGGTGAGGTTAGTGCCTGCCCAGCCACAACGGAAACAAAACAAAACTGGTTATGTGTGATACAATCATGAATCGGGGGAAAACCTCAGAACTTATACAAGTAACAAAAAACAAAACAAAACCCCACATTTAACATAGGTAAGTGAATCAGCCAAATGAGCAAAAACAAGCTCTTTTTTCCAAAGGAGATCTGCATAGAATTCACTGTCCAGTAGGCATGAATAAATCACAGGTCATATATTTAATCCAAGCAGCACCTCAGAGCTTAAGGGTGAAACTAGTTAAATGGCATTACAATTTTCATAGCCACCATTCCAAATGCATGCTCTGAATGCTGACATATAGAGTAAATGCAAAGTGTGAATGCTCAGGAATGCCCCTTAATTTACTTTCATGAATATTACTTAACCTACGTAATAACTTGCATGTTATCATGAGGGTAGAACTGAAGTCTTAAAAGTGATAACGAACACTTCCTTAATTGCTTTGTTGTTTATTTTAGGAGAGTAAACCTGTTGGCATTGATGTGGCTTAGAGTACAAATCAACATGTAAACAAAGTAAAGGAAACAATTGGGCATAGTGGCGCACACCATTAACGCGAACAATCAGGAGGCTAAGGAGAACTGCCAGGCCTAGGCCAGCCTGGACCACACAGTGAGATCCTGCTCCTACCTCCTTCAATCATCCCTGTCCCCACAGAAAAGTAAACACAGGGCTGAAAGTATTATTTTAATCACAAATTCACTAGAGATCTCATTTGCATATATTAGGAAGCTAAAAAGATACATTAAAAATTTAAAACTAATAAGCAAAGATACATCAGATTTTAATGTCTATAATTTAGTCTTTATCACATAAATATTTATAAATATGTACTTGCAAAATTGCTATTCTTAAAACATTTTATTTCTAACACATTAAAATTTCTCACAAATACCATTCCATTTGAAAATGTACAAGTAGACGCCAATGTGTGATTATGCCAGCGTGACCAGATAGGAAAAAGAAACACACTACTGTGTTAGATGCCTTATCAATTAGAAACCATGGTAATGTGTCTTAATGTGCTTAGCAAATGCATGCTCTTGCTTTTTGTCAGTCATTCTCAGACCCATTTGGAGGTAAGAAAACCAAGGCATCATTGAAAACATGTCCAAATGCCCTAAGCCGGTATACTCCATACATCATCACATGCATCTGATTAGGGGACAGTCCATTAAAAGTAACAGCCATATCAGAACAGCATCCTTCTACTACCTGGTTTGGGTGGTTAGTCATTGCCTCTTTAATGAAAAGCCCAACAGATTTGGTGTTAAATACATCTTTTCCATAGGCGTCTTCTGCATTTTCTGCAAATACTCCGGCATATTTCAGGCAGATTGCTAGCTGCTTATCTTCAGATAGCTTCCAAATCATCCCTCCTTGTTCAGGACACTTTTCAGGAACACTGAGAAGGCTGCTGAGTCTTTTCATTGATTCTATGCTTAAGACAATTCCTCCATCTACACTCACATAATCAAGGTCTCCAGATTTTACAACGTGTCCTAAATAGAAAGGTAGTGATGGATCCTTTTTTAACAAAAAATATTTTAGATTTTCAATAACAGCAAAAGTAGTGGGGCGTGCAAGGAAAAACCAATTGTATTGGTCTCTGTATTTATCAAAGGCATATTTGTAAGCTTTCCTCATCATCAACCACATGTCATTCGTGTCCACATTAACTGACTCAAACACTTTAACATTTTCAGAACTGAAGAACTCTGCTTTGTCACAGTGTTTGGTCCAAGTCTCCTTCACTGCAGCCCAAAGACTCACATCTTTGGGTTTTACAAGAACAATACAGTATACCCGGAAGCTCTTACTGAGCTCCATGCGTTCAGCCTCTGAGATTTTCGAGACATCGTCCTTGTTAGGAGCTTGCAGGTGGTGATGCTCATGGTGGTGTGTTCTGTTTCCGTGACCAATCCTAATGTGGCCTAGCATAGTGATCAAGGCACAGAAGATGCTTCCAAGCATTACACCCTTCAAAAATGAACTGCTTTCTGAAAGCATTTTTCCTGTAAAGAAAAAGACTTTTCAAACAGTCTAATAATTTCAGTTGGTTATTTCTTACATACTTACGATTTGCCCTTACTGTTGAGAAGCAGGGCCACATGCTTAAAATCAGGTGAGTAGCATACGGGACAACTACTCTTAGGTCCTTCCACTGGCATTTGGTCACCGTTAGGTAGAAAGTGCAACATTGTAGAAACTCCTTCATGGGGGAGAATTTGAGGTGCGGTGGGACAATTTTTACACATCATCATTTATTTAACCAAGAGGCAAATCAAAGCATTAGCTTAGAAACCAATGTTCTAGACATTGTTTGTCCATCATTCTCTAAAAACTTTGTATGGCAAACTTGCACTATGTTTTGAAGTACCTCTGGCCATTACAAAACAACTCTTAGATCAAGATTTTATGTTGAACAGATACTCAATTTAAACTCAATAGTCTCTTTTCTTTCTTCTTTTTTCTTTCTTTTTTCCAGACAGGGTTTCTCTGTGCAGCCCTGGCTGTCCTAGAACTTGCACTGGAGATCAGGATGGCCTCTACCTCAGAGATCTGTTTGTCTCTGCTTCCTGAGTGAAATGCTGGGATTAAAGGCATGCGCCACCACCACTACCAGTCTCAAATTTCTCTTTTCAACCTAGTGCTTTATTTAACTGGTGGCTAATGTCCTAAGGTATTTTAAGCAATCTAAATCACATTTCTTGTAGTTAATATCACATGTTACAAATTATCATTCTGCCCAAGACTAAATATCTTACAATACAGTATACCAACTACTGATGTAATAAAAGCCCACAATGGAAAGTTGTTTGAAGAAAGAAGTCAACATAGGTATATTTGGGGGACATTCATGAATATTTTTATCTCCTCAAAGGATATTTTCTTCATTGGGGAAGTAAACTGGGGGAAAACTTCTGCATTTTTAATTTCAAATAGAAACTGAAAGAAATGCCAATGTAAATGAAACAGATGGAAAATATTATGATTTACATTTTGACTAGTAAAGGTTGAACATTTCCCGATTTCCTCCGCAACTCCACAAAGTTCCCCTGTGATCCTTAGATTTGCACTTTGTCTCTTAAGGTTGAAAAGGACCTTAGAAGCTACCTAATGCCATTTTCTCATTAAAAAATATGTAGTTATGTATCTTTTTTTTAAAAAATAAATGGGGTTGGGGAGCTGGTTCAGGGGATAAAAGCTTGTTGTGCAAGCATGGGGACATGAGCTGCACTACCAGTGCCCATAGAAAAAGCTGAGCAAGGCAGGGAGCCATTGTAACCCCAGCACTGTGGGGTTGGAGACAGATCACTGGGGCCTGCAGGCCTTCAGCATATTCCTGGTTCAGAGAGAATAAAAGGGGGGGAGTGACAAAGCAGGGTTACCTGAAGTCTGTCTTCCTCTGGCCTAATTCCCAACTCTGTGACACCCCCTACTTCAGGGAAATGGAGGACCATAAAGGTTAAGCAACTGACCCAAAGTCACAAAGACTGTCAATGGTAGAAGTGACCTACAAATGAGAAATGGAGATCCACTAAGCATAACTGATGCCTGCCCCAACTTTCACTACAAAGCTATGAGCACTACACTGACAGCTCTCTTATTTTTTAAAGACAGCGTCTCATTTTGTAACTCCAGCTGGTCTTGAACTGGTGATCCTCCCAGTTCATTTGCCCAGGTGCTGTGCTGGTATTGTTGTGGCACCATTTCTGGCTCCTGCTGCTTTCTTATAGAGGAAATGAACTTTGACTTCTACCACAAAGACAGCTGTGTGATGGGCAGGTGCAATTCCTGTGTTTGGGGAAGTGGGTGGGGAGAGGCAAGACAGCACTTACTTTCCCTGTGTAATCCAGAGCACTTGGTCAATAAGCAACTCCCCAGAGGAAAGGAGGAACAACAGAACAGCTATGCCTCAAAGCAGTGTGGTCGGGTGCAACCTAATAGTAATTGTTATAACTGCGGTTCTTATCACAGTCATTATTTCTGGCCCCCACACAACAACCCAGACGAGTCCCTTCGCTTGATTTTGTGTCAGAATCTTTCCTGACAAGGATACTCCTCCTGGTGGCAAAAATACTATTAAAACTCAAAAACGTCTACGAATCTTACACAAAATTATTTGCACAAAGTATCCTAACATTTTTCCTCGTCGAGGAATTAAAAAAAATGCAACACCAGTGAACCACATGATAGGGTGGGCAGCAGGGAACTTACAACGTCACACACTGTGAAGGCAGAAACTTTCAGACCGACCTTTTTTTTTTTTAAGGAGAAAGTGGATGGAGATCAAAATGGAGACTAGACTGAATACCAGGATGGGCTTGACTATTTCAAGAGCCCTCTGAGGGACCGCGGGAGCGCCTCGGGGAAGGCTGCTCTCCGCCAGTCCCTGGGTCCTCCTGCAGCACCTGCCAGGACATCCCGAGTGGGGCATGCTGGGAATGGGCTTCGGGCCAGGCTGTCCCTAAACGGGGGTGGGGGGCAGGGAGCAGCCGCTCCGGGTGGCGCTTGGTGTGGGGGACCGCGGTCTTGGCACTCACCGCATCTAGAACGGCTCAAGGGCAGGGAAGCACAGCCTGACGCGGCTTTCCTCTCACGTCCACCGGCCACTCAGCTACGCTCCCGGGCAGGCTGCTCTAGACGCAGGGGGTGTCCTCTCGTTGGTTTCATTATAGAGCCGACGAGACAGGAAGATGAAAGGGGGAGGGCGGGGGAGGTGAGGCACGGGCTCTGGGGCACAGAAAGGGCCCGCCCCGCGCCAGGTTCAGGCCAGACGTAACAGGCATGCTCAGTTTTTAGCCAATAAGACGCCGCGAGGGGCGTGCTTACGATAGACACGCCCACACGCTCCTCCTTGCCCGCCTACTGGGAGTGGAAACTGCCAGAGTGCGGAAGCGAGTTGCCCTCTATTGTAGGTTTCTGACTCATTTCTCTAACCTAGTCCAGTGTGTTGGTGCCCTTGTGTGAACAGGAGGGTGTTCCTCCCAGATTTCTGGCCTGGAACCCAAATGCAAGTCGCTGAAATAGTAACCACTTTGGAGACAAAGAAATGGCTCTGGATTCTGGGCTGGTGGGATTTGAAGCCACATAGCCTAGTAGCTATCTCATCTTGAGCCAAGTCCTTTAATAGCCTGGAGGAGTGACTGTGGTTTGCCTATGCCTCCGTTCCTTCCTTTGTTGTGTTTGGAAAATATCACAGGAGTGCCTCACAGGTTATCAGTTAGTGTACCTAACTCCCCTACCAAAAGTTCAAGTGTAAAATAAGCATTTAGTAAATGTTGGCTCTTTCTATTCCACCCTGTATTGCTAGCACACAGTGCCGGCATGCAATAGACAAATATTTGTGGAGTTAATGAATGTTAGGAATACAGGTGAGAAATCAGGCCCAATACAGGATAAGAGTTGCTTGCAAAGGGCTACCCAATAACTTAGATGCAGAGGTGGGTGTAGAATTCAGGTCTAGTTAGGACTACAGAACCAATAGATACAGACTCTTGAAGTGCTCTTTTGCTGTTGGGGCCACTAGGGAGGCCAAGGGAGGAGGACTGAAAGTTGAAGGCCAGTCTTATAAGCTATTCAAAATGTACTGTCATTAGATTTGGCTCAAGTAACATTGACTAGTGACTTGGGCCCAAGTTCTTGAAAACACATACATTTGAGTGGTGCCTGGCAATGACTTATGTTAAATGCAATGAACAGTTCTATAAATACTGTAATGCCTCCTAGATTGCAGGGAATTATCATTCTTCATCTGGGGGCTGTTTTCCTGCCAAGCCTTGTGTTTTCAGGGGGAAGCATGTTTGTGTTTAAGGTAAAGAAGTTCAAAAAGTGCAGTGCTGTTTACAAGGTGAAGGGAAAGTAAATGCTTTTGGCTTTGTCCTCCACACACTCCACATGGGCTTGTTTTTCTGCAGAGGTTCTTTCAAGATTGCTTTGCCTTTATGTTATGCATGAAGGACATTTTCTTTCTTCTCTTCACTGCAGACGCCCAATTTATTCATATCCTAAAAAAAAGAAATCTCTCCAGTCTCTCACCTACTTCATCATCTCCCATCAAGTCTGGCCCACATCTTCATAATCTTCTGCATCTTTTCCATCAGCATTTGAAGAGTTGCTCTCAATACCTTCTGTTTCTCCAGAGATTTGTGAAAAGCATGAACAGGGAAGTTGTTGAGGTTGCCAGACTACTTTGTTTCAGTCTCTCCAGTAATTTCTTCTCGATGGCATTGCTGTTATTAATGCCTTTCTTCTCATCTTCCTTTTTTTCCCCCACCATCTTACTCAAAGGACCAACTGTCCTCTATTACAGTGAAAGTGTTTTTGATTTGAATTAGGTACTGGGTTATCTTGCCAAATATTTACTTACAATTGTGTCGAATGAAGTAGAGCTGGCAAATTCAATTTTCTTCTATTTGCTGCCCATTCTATAACTGTCATTTTCTTCTTTAATGGTAGCACACTATTTTTTCAGGGGACAAGGATGATCAATTTCACAGTCCAATCAGATTGTATTCATTTCTACAAAAGCCTTGAGTGTTGGCTGTTGTTTTTCTCTCTGTGTGATTATGTTTAAATAAATGCTATATTAAAAATGAGAATAAACACAAGGAGCTGCAAAATCATGCAGCCTCATAAAGAGTGCAGCAATTAAGGCATCCTTTGTAGATGAAAGATGGCTCTCCTTGCAGCAAGTGAAAGGCCTACATGCCCAAGGCCGGCAATGGTAAGCTTGCTAACGGGAATTTCCACATCAGTCGGAAGTTGAAAAACAGATTTAGGGCACGTTGTCTACTGCTGATCTCTTAGCCAGTAGTATGGCTGAGAAGCCATCAGTAAGTGCCTAAAATTAACAAACACACAGGTTTACAAAGCAATCCTAAAACCGAGACGCTCAGTGCTGAAGTTTGCTCTTGAAGGGAGATCCTCACTTTATGATCTTCCCATGCACTCATGCTAGAGATGATGGGAGGTTTTTTTTCTTTTTCTTTTTCTTCAAGGATCAGTTTTTGTCAGTTCTGATTTGTCAAATTTCCACTTTCTACAAGTTTAGTTTTTCATTCAGTTAAAAGGGCTCCAAGGTCAAGACCTTGTGCAAGGCTGCTACCACTGTTTGCTCAGAATTGGATTTCGTTCTTGTTTTAAGGACCTAAATTGCTTGTTTTGTATGGCACTAGGGCCAGCATAACTGGCTGCGTGCTGCCAGCAGGTCAGCATGCAGTGCTGGTGGGATCAGCCTCAAGCCTCATCCTCCTCATTTTGTTTGTCCACATTTACACCCATAGCTCTGCTTTGAAGCTTCGAACTGTCTGTGATGATTGAACTTGATTGTTGGCTGGATTGAGAAGCATCTGGGTGATTACTAAAGCACACAAATACGTGTGTGTGTGTATGAAGGCATTTCCAGAGAAGATTAAGGTACAAGGCATGCCTCTAGATGTAAGTGGTACCATTTGTTCCATAGGCTATGGGCCTAGGTATTAATGTGTGCAAGACCCTAGGTTCAGTGCCCAGTTCTGCCAAGAGAAATAGTAGTGATTAGACTGACAGAATGTAATTACTAAAGGTTAGTCATGAATACTTTGAACTTCACATTACTCTCTATGCCTCTATGTATATTTAAAAACTGTTCATAATTAGGAGGTGGTGTGCTAGTGCAAGACTTTAATACCAACACTTAGGAGGCAGAGGCCAGCCATTTGAGTTCAGCCAGGTCTACACAGTGAGTTTCAGGCCAGCCAGGATTGCATAGTGAGATTCCATCTCAAAAAATAAATAAATAAGTAAATAAATAAATAAACACTTTTGTACACATAACAATGGAGGTCATTCAAGAATTGGGAAGTTTGACTGTTATGTTAGAAAAGCTAGATGAGAATATCTGAGTTCAAAGAAGCAGTGAAGGAATTATGATGAGCTTTATAATGCTTTTCTAATTCATGGGATTTATTAGAAGCATTAAATGGAACATAGTTAAAGCATTTGGTAGCTATAATTTAAAATAACTTCCCAAAGCTTTTTTGGTTGTTTCTCTGTGGCTTTGGAGCCTATCCTGGAACTAGCACTTATAGACCAGGCTGGCCTCAAACTCACAGAGATCTGCCTGCCTCTGCCTCTCAAGTGCTGGAATTAAAGGCATGTGCCACCACCACCCAGCTCAAAAAGCTTTTGACAAGATGTCACAACCATGTCTCAAATTCCATTATTGAAGGGGCATTAGCCCACTTGAACATGTGGTTTTGACAGGCCTTGCCCTCCTCTATATTCCATCCACTTTGCTAAAAACCATTAGATTGTATTCCTAAAGCTTGTCACCAAGGTCTAGTCCCTTATTTGGCTACCTCTTCCTCCTGAAACTGACTACCAAGGTCCAGCAATCAGAAGCCCCTTTTTGCTCACCTAATTAACATGCCTAATTAAAATGACAAAGCATTTAGATGGGGTTTGTGAGTAAAGTGCTATGGTTCATTTGATAGCCACTGAATTTGCTATGTGCCTAAAAGGGGAGCATCGTGCACGGCTCAGAGGCACAAGTGACTCACAGGCACAAGCAGCTCCACCATGCTAGCTGTGCAGTGTGCGCAGCTCAGAGGCATGAGAGGCTCCACCATGCTGCACTAGGCGGGGCAAACAGGCAGTACCTGTATTTACCTAGGATTGTCATAGCTTAGATTCTTAAGAGCTTAGCATTTTAAAAGCACAAAGCTAAAGTGTTCCTGAACAGTAAAGAATTACAGATTCACAATAGGACAGATTCAGACATAAATGACCTCTAAATGGGTCATAATGTTAGATAAACGTACGTAGGCTTGGGAGAGAGAAGGAAAAGAGTATAGAAAGTCGTAAAATAAAGTTAATGCTTTAAAAAAAGGTTAAGTCTTTAAAGAGACAGAGTATAGATAGTCATAGATTAAAAAATAAGCCATGTAAAAATGGACAATTCACAGAGTCTAGATTCTGTGTATTATTGTATTTTCTTTGAATTTTTTGACTGTGAAGGAATAACTGCAGAGAGACATTTCATTGTGTGTGCTGCTATGCTAGTCCAGCATCTATATCATAAAGGTACCTTGACTTCAAAATTTGGTGCTTTGGAAAAGAGGTTCTTCTTTTGTTTTCACAGAGGATGAGACCCTGT
>LOJH01008508.1:0-31578 GCA_001685095.1 Ellobius talpinus
GGGAGCATGGGGACCTTGGGGGAGGGTTGAAGGGGGGAAGGGAGAGACAGGGAGAGAGCAGAGAAAAATGTAGAGCTCAATAAAAATCAATGAAAAAAAAGAAAGACAAAAAAAAGATGTTGCTGTGGGCATGAGCCCCACCATGGACAGCCTCCCTGATAGTTCCAATCACAGTGATTGTTTTTAGTTGGGGGGAAGCTTCCTACCTGGGGAAAGAGAAAACGTTTATTAAAATAAATAGTAAATACACACACGCACGCACACACACACACATACATACATAGAATAGGACTTCTATATACCACCCCACACTGCGTTTACTTCTTGTGGAATAGCATAAGATGAGCCTTTGCCTTCAGTGAAAATACTTTACAGATCTCAAAATCTAAAACATTAAAGCTGGAGAGATGACTCTGTGGTTAAGAGCACTGGCAGCTCCTCTACAGGAGTGTGTTCAATTCCCACCATCTACATGGCTACTCACAACTGTCTGTAACTCTAGTTCCAGGGGATCAGTGTCACCAGGCATGCATGTGATGCACGTATGCATATGTGTGTGTGCATGAAAAATAGCCATACACATAAAATTAATAAATCTAAAATATATTTTCTCTCTCTCTCCCTCCCCCTCTAAGTTAGCTATTTCCAATTGCTGTAACCAGTCCCTCATATGATAATTGTCCCCAGGGCTAGCACACTCTGGCCACTCTTCCTGAAATACTCTGTAGCTCTTGAGCACTGTAAAGTGAGCCCGTCACTGAGGAATCTGGGAAGACAGAAAGCAGTGACGTGTTAATTAGTTACCCTGAGCTAGCAAAGCCCAATGTTTCTACACAGCTAGACAGCACCTAACATTATTAGTGGCAACCACATCACAGCCTCTTTTTCACTCCCAGAACTCGGACCCCTTTCTTCATGCCCTATCCACCAGTCTATGTTTTAAACCACAATACATGACTTCATATTTATTGCTTATCAATTTCACCAGTTAATTAGATTCATAGACTGAAGATAATCTTTGAAGCCTTATTTTTTAATCAACTACATTGATTTTTAGAGCACGTTGTCCTTCTCACCAGATAACAGCTGTTTCTCAGTCATCAGGTACTGAGAAGGACAGGATCTACAACTATGGCCTTCCTTTTTCATTCTAACAAGCTATGAGCCCAGGGAAAGGGCTGGGGATGCAGCACAGTGATAGAGGTCTAGCCTTGCTTCAAACCCCAGTACCAGTAAACTAGGCATGGCTGCGCGGACCTACAATCCCAGCACTCAGACATAAAGGCAGGAGGATCAGGAGGAATTCAAAGCAAGGCCAGACTGGAATACAAAAGATTTTGTCTTTAAGAGAAAAAAGACCCACTTGGCTGAAAACCCTTTCATTCCTTCCCACCCAGCCTGAACGTCACAGCAGCTGTCACTTGGACGGTCCCCTCTAGCCACTGGTCTAGGAGCATTCTCAGCAGCTCCTCTACAACACGACAAAGTCACAATTCCATCTCTAAGAAAAATTCAGTCAGGGACAACATCAGCCCGACTTTCCTCCCAGCCACAAACACTAAGGAAGGCCATGCTAGTGACTGCATACGAGGCAGGCTACATCCCCAGCCCCAGCAAACTGCTGCTGCATTATTCCAGGCAGCCCAGGAAGTCACTGTGACAGAAACCTTAGTCCATGCATGCATCCCAGGTGATCAGATGTATCTAAACACACACCTTTTCCAGATTCACTCTCTGGGAATGACAAATATCCTATTTTCTTTAAATGGCAAACAAAATGAAAATGTTTATCTCATAGGTTTTAGACCTCTTTCTTATCTGGAAAGCTGAAAGCATCTGCCTTCAAGTAGCACAGCACACTGAAAATTACTAAAGCCAAAGATGCCTGGAGTCCTGCCCCTACCACCTCCCAGCACAACTGAGGTTGAGCCTTCACTGTGTAGCTACCTCTGTAACCAGTCAGCCTGGTCTACATAATGAGTCCCAGGCCAGTCAGGACTACATTGCGAGACCATGCCTTTAAAAAAAAAAGTTTGACTCAAAGTGACCTAAAGTCAAAAGCATTTGCATATTCAATTTCACTGACTGTTAAATCCAACAAAGTTTCTCAAGCTAAGATCTGATGCTCAACTCTGGGCTAGGTGTTAGGTACAACATGATGCCTATCTGGAGAGAATACAACAAATACAGCCTTTCCAAGTTAATTTCACCTACCACAGAACCAAGTGAATACTTATACATCTGAAATATGTAAAGAATCCTCAGGGAGAAAACTGTCAGCTGTTGCTTCTGACAGAAACAAAAAGAAACACTAATACTAGGCATGTTAGCCGGCAGCTGCAACTCCAGCATACAGACAGCTAAGGCAGGAGAGTAATGAGCCTGAGGTCAGTCTAAACTGTATGATGATTACCAGTCAACCTGAGCCACACAGCAAGATCCCATCCATCTCAAAAACATCTACTGATACTTCAAAGTTAATACATTTACTCTCAACACACACACATATACACACACAAGGCTTCGATCACATTTAAATTTCATTTTTAATTATTTTCCTGAACTTTTTAAAATTTTTTGTCTAAACACATTCCACAGGAAAAGTGCACATATGAAACAGTAGGAACAAACTGCAAAGAAATTAATTTTGACTAGAAAAATAAATTTAGACAGTTATTAAACACAAAACTAAATGCATGTCTGCTGTAAATATATCAAGAGAATTCTATTTGCTAGCTGTGATGGTGCAAGCATGTACCCAGCACCGAGAAAAGGGAGATCAAGAGTTGAAGATCATCCTTAGCTACCAAGTTTTGAGACTAGTCTGAGGTACTTGAGACCCTGCCCCCCACCAAAAAAAAGGAAAAGCATTTCTGAGCAACTTGGGGGACAGCATCAAGAGGAAAGGGGCGCACAAGTTGAGTGTGACAAAGCCTCTGCACAGTGAGCAGAGAGTCTGTGGGAAGTTTGGCGGCAGAGGGGCAGGTGGGCAGGCTGGCTGGATGCAATGAGTTAGAGCAAGGAGGGAAAACAAGAAAAGATGTTTTTGTAGGATTCTGAAATGAAATGAAAACATGAGACAGCCTTAAAGTTCAGTTAGAGCCACAGATGAAAATGTTCGGATTAGGAGAAAGAAGATAAAGACCAAAGGGCTAATTCCAGACAAGGAAAAATGGGAAATCAGAAAGAGACGACAGGGTCACAAAGAAGGTGAGAAAAATGTGGGACACCACTAACATTAAAAGGTCCCATCTCCTTCAAAGGCAAGGATATGTGGGCAGAGAGACGAAGACATCCATTTTCTTAGTAGTTCTGTGAAGACGCAAGTTGAGAGTCTCAGTGCCTGCAGTCTAAATAGAGCCACCCTCTGCACACACCTGTGCTGAGCACCTTCTGCACAAGCCTGTGATGAGCACCCTCTGCACACAGCCTGTGATGAGCACCCTCTTCACACACCTGTAATGAGCACCCTCTGCACACGCCTATGATGAGCACCCTCTGCACACACCTATGATGAGCACCCTCTGCACACGCCTATGCTGAGCACCCTCTGCACATGCCTGTGCTGAGCACCCTCTGCATACGCCTATGGAGCACCCTCTGCACACAGCCTATGATGAGCCATGCTCTTGCACACAGCCTATGATGGACCACCCTCTGCACGCAAATTTGCTGTTAACACCATGAACAGTGTAATCAATCAGTAGAGGTGTGAGGAACTGGGGTGAATATGATAAAAATATACTATATAAAATTCTCAAAAGAATTAGCAGAATTGCTTTAGAAACTAGCTACTAAATTTTTGTAAATTTTATCCAAATTGTCAGATAATGCATATGCAAAAGTGAAACTAGGCTAAGGTATCTCTCAGTTCATGTTTACAAAGTAAGTATACCCTGTACACCAAGCAACCCTCCACAATCCCCCTCCAGCCACAGTTCAGGTCACAGCACTCCAAACCCTACTGACTTCTGGCCTCGGTAAGTCAGTCATCTGGTGCCTAAGGTACACTTTGCTTCTGTCTAAACGTCTAAGAGAAACCTCAAAATATCTGGAAAGAAAGCAATTCTCAATTCTCACAGTCACTGCAGTTGCTCAGTGACTTTTCCTAAGGACTGAGCCCCAAACAGTGTCCGACAAGTGAACTCTCAGATCAAGACAAACTTCTGCCTGTTCATGTGCCAGCAGCTTCTTCAGGGAGATTTCTGGTCTGCCTATGGATCTATACACCATTACCTCAATTCTCAGTTCTGTCACATGGCTATTTCCAAAGTAGTGATTATGTTTATTATCATTTTCAAATTGCAGTTTATTTGGTTATTATTTATTAGGTCCCTAACCACAATATTTGTATATTAATGCTTTAATAGCTTCATTTATTATCAATTCTCTCCCAACATAAAAAATAATTTCCTATGAGAAAAACTACATCACAAAAACTCTTTACAATTTCTTTTCTTTTTTTTTGGTTTTTCGAGACAGGGTAGCTATGGAGTCTGTCTTGAAACTATCTCTTATAGACCAGGCTGGCCTTCAACTCACAGAGACCTGCCTGTATCTGCTTCCCGAGTGCTGAAATTAAAGGCGTGCGCCACCACTGCCTTTAAGTCACTGTGAAGGAAAGCATTTCTGGCAGCAACTGAAGTTTGTAAGTCGGTTTCCGCTCTGCGGCTCTCAAGGCACACTTCTTAACACAGGTCATAGCTTCTGGGCATAAAATTCAACTGAAGACCAGGAACAGTGAATTTTATATTGGAAATCTTGCCAAAACTTCTGTTTATACAGTTTGACAAATTATCCCAATTTTTGCAACGATAGAATGAACTAAAGATTTGCAAAGCAAATTGTTCTCTGAGACTGAACTACAAAATTGTGTTCTAGATCATTCTGAAATGTTACAATCAAATTTCTCTAAGCTCAGCTATGTAAAAGACATGTATAAGTTTTGCTGGATCAAATGGGACATACACCTTGAGAATATTCTGCCTGCATCACACTTTGGAGAAACTGACTCTTGGTAAGTTGGCTCCGACTTGGTCTGAATGACCCATTAACAAATCAGTCCCATCAGAGTCAACTCCTGCACCATGAACTTATGTGTTCTCCATTCCCATTTCTCCACAGAAGCCACATTTTATAAACAAACGCAATCACTAAAACCAAAACTGAAAGAGCAGCGCTCGACAGCAGATATGTCACTCGCGTGCCTGGAAAGGCTGTGCAGCCATGCTTGTTCTTCCACTTGGTTTGTTTTGTTACTGTCTTATTTATTGCTATTTTGAGACAGGGTGTCCTTATGCAGCCCAGGATGGTCTGAAACTTCTGGCAATCTTCCTGTGCTAGCCTCTGGAATGCTGGGATTACAGATTTGTGCCACTGTGCCCAGTTTTGGCAATGCTTCTTAAATCTAAGCAAAGTTGTTTAAAGAGCTCTTCAGCGCAACAGTAAGTATGCACTACTTTTGCAGAGACCCGAGTTCAGTTCACAACCACCTGTAACTCCAGCTCTCCAGGATCTAGGGAAACTGTCTTCTGGCCTCACACCTGTATGCACATCTGCATGCACACACAGACATAGGCATACACATACACATGAATTAAATTAAAACTAAAAATATTTTTTGAAATGTTCTTCCAACAGAAGACATAACAATCTACAGATTATCTGTGTGTTTGTAACACAGCTCCTAGAAAGAAAATGTGCTGGTGTGAGAGGCTTGAGAGCATCTTTACACTTCTATCTGGTTCTTTCTACAAAGCAGAATTTGGTTCTATCTACACTTAAACACAGAGATGGTATGCCACGGGATCAAATGGGAAACTGTAAAAGAGCAGGTCACACAGCTGGCTCTCTGGGTAAAGCCAAGAGAGTTTTAACCAGAAGATAAACCTAAAACAATGGGAATGTGTGTTTTGTTTTGTTTCACTGTTTCATTTTGTTTTATAAGTTCACTGGGCCTAAGAGAAGATGTAATAAGAAGAATCATTCTGAAAGATGACAACAAACTGTACATCCTGTATAGTACTATTACTGGTCTTGGGGGCTAACCGACTTAAACTCCCAAAAGGGCTGCTTTCAACCTGGGACAATTCTGACCTGCAGGGTCATCTGGCAACACTTTTCATTGGCCAGACTAAGGAGGGGACATCTAATGGCTGAGGCCCAGGATGCTGCTAAGCATCCAAAGATACACAGGACAGTTCCACAAAGCACGAAGAACTCAGATGTCAACAATGCCAGCACTAAGAAACACTAGAGCAGAATTAAGTGTCTAAGCCCTTCCCCTGTAAGCTACAGTTCATCCTCTCAACTATAAAAATACAGACAAAGCAATCTCACCCTGCTAGACATCAGTGTAATGAAAGCACATTCACTAAACAGTTTAGACTGCTCTTTTTATTTTTGTATAAGATGTATATTGTAGGCTATCTAAAATACTGAGCAAAACTGTAACAGTTACTATGTAATTATACTGCTTAGCTGTGAAAGGATCTTCTGAAGAACCTGAAAATGGACTTTCTGAAGTAGTAAGCCATCCCCTTCCAGCATTACCCATACCATCACTTATAATCTTGTAGGGAGGGAGGGAGAGAGGGAGGGAGGGAGGAAGATAGATAGATTACCAACCCATCTCTCTCAGTCCACCTACCTACCTATCTGTGGCTTGTAGCAGGCAGGTGCTGCATAGTGAATGCTCATCAAGAGAGAACTTCTATACCTTTATCTCCTGGTGCTGATGGCCATGCTCTTGTGGAGAAAGGCTGGTTAAAAGGCCTTACTTCTCAGAAGACTCACAAAGATCTGAAGACACTGGTCCAAATCTGGCAAAGCTTGACAAGACTCCTGAGAAGGACACTCACACTCAGGGTGACTGAAGCCACTCTGCATGTCACATTAGCCACCTCAAGTTTCTATGAGCCACACCATAGGCAGCTAAGCACTCTAACATGGTTTGCAGGTGGAAAAGTGCCCATAAGCAGCTTGTTCTGTTCAGTGGCACTTGTCACCTATTCTTTAAAGCAGGTTTTACAACACCAGCCAGTGAAGCTGATTTAAGACACAAACACATACACCACAATAAAATAACAGCCGAGCACCATGACGACACCTGGTTCTACCATCTCAGGGAAGAGAACAGTGGTGCACAGTACTCGCAGATGAAATTCTCACCTGTCTCCTTTAAGCTCTTGGATTGTGGGTTCCCACCACCTACAAACAAACATATGTTCTGCAAAGGAGAGTTCTTACCCATTCTGCAACACAAGCAGAGCACCCAGGACGGAAGAAGTCACCTTTCCACAGCAGAAGCAGTATCTCAATGTGTCCGTAACGTCTAAAGCTGCTAACATTTATTAGACTCAGTGAGAAGAAGTACAGGTTCTTGTGTGGCTTGAAGTGCATGCACCGTGTGTTGAGTTGGCAATAATGGCAAAGCAAGAGAAAAGCTGTACAACGGATTCTTTGGCAAACAGCCATCTCTGAGATACCTTGGGTAGAAATTCTTAGTCTGTAACACTGAGCTGAGTGGAAGTCATCAAAGTGCCAACTACAGCTTATGTAACACATGTCAGTTTCCCTTAGGCCTCACTTATGGAGGAGTACTGCCTACAACCTAACTTCGCTGTGCTACTGCATCAGTACTGAGCCCAATGAACTGATTAAACAAACACAGGGGTTTCAACAAATGCACTCTTCATTAGCCACGGAGAACACACTGGGGAAGGCTATTCAGTGCTTGAGAAGCAGACCTCTCTGGTAAGAGTGCTACAATTTGTGGTTAAGCCTTAACCTTATAGGATAATCATAATCAATCTTCAATAAACTTAACAGATGACACTCCATTGGGATATCACCTAAAAGGGGTAAGGAAACCTAATAGAAAATTACCAGCTGCGGAGCACAAACCCTGAGAAACAGCTTGTATAAGTGCATAGATGGAAAGCACACTTGTAAGACATGTAGAGATCTCCTAACAATGGAAAGGGTTTTTCTTTCCCAGAGTGGCAACTAGCCAGTCTAACTCTGAATGAAAACTGTCACTGGAATGTAGCTTCCCAAGAAACAATAATAAAATTTTAGTCTAAATTTTAAAAAAGCATAATCTAAGAAAAAAATTCTGCAGTAAATACTCCAAAGATCAGTACAGTGCTAGTACACCATCATCTGACCTAGGACTGGAACATTTTCAAGCTGTCAGTTATAAAAGAACTCTATACAGACTGCAGGTTTGGACTGTTTTCTGATGGCAAATATCCACATCAAAAAAATCAATGAAAGCCATTATTTTGATTTAAATCATATATCTAAAAACCATTAGCTATTTATCACCTAAATTGGCATTCCTATCTTCACTCAAAGTCAAGTCACTCCTATTAGAATCCCGAGGCTTATCTGACAATCATTACCACATATTTATGCCCCACATCTATCAGAAGTTGTGTGTGGTGGTGGGATCACTCACAGGAGGCAGTGTGAATTCTAAAGGAAAGCATTCAGACATAGCCTTTATGTCTCCTGTGTGAGCAAATTCAACACATCTCCAACATTTATCTCATAGGTACCAGACAACTCATAAACCCATAAGAACTGCATACCAATGAGGGGGCACACATATGCCCATTTAAAAAGAAAAAGCACACAGAAAATTTAACATACAAACCATCCTATTCTTAAAGTAAATCATAAAAATTTACAACTAAGGACAATTATGACTTATTGTAATTTAAGTAAGGGAAACTATACAATTCTTACTTCCCAACAAGCAAGCGCCACAAGGCAAGCGAAGGAACAAAATCAGTAGCACCTTTTTTTCAAGTACATGGCCAGTGCACACTGTCCTGGCCCACTACAATGCTGCATAATCTCCCATACAAACTTTGCAGTTGTTACAGTGTCCATTGTTGATAAGTAATTGCTATAAGGTAATACTTATAAAAGGCAACAAGATTGCTCACCACAATATTTAGTAACTTTTCCATTGCTATGATAATAAATATCATACAACTTGGGAAGGAAAGGAAGTCAGATCATAGTCCATCACTAAGGGATGGCACGGCAGGAACTTAAACAGGAATCAACAAAAAAAGCACTGCTTCCATGCCCAGCTAACTTTCTTTTTGTCTCCCCCCCAACCCCATCTCCCATCCTGCCCCTTTCTTTTTTTGAGTCAGGGTTTCTCTTCATAGCTCTGGCTGTCCTGGAACTCACTGTGTAGACCAGATTGGCCTCAAACTCAGAGATTTACCCACTTCTGCCTCCCAGGTGCTGGTATGAAAGGTGTATACCACCAGGCCTGGCCCCAGCTTTCTTATTTTGCCCAGGACCACCTGCTTGGGGATGGCACAGACCACAGTGCGCTGGACTCTCCTACATCAAACAGCAATTAAGAAAATGCCCAGCAGGCATGCTCACAAGTCAGTGTGATGGATGCAATTCCTCAAATGAGGGTCCTTCATCTTCCTGGGGAACTCCAGTTTGCATCAAGTGGGCAAAGCCCAGTATACACAAAAAATCCAAAATTTTTCAGCACAATGTAATCAAAGCCCTGAGTGATCTGGTCTCATCCTGTTTTCCTCATCTACTTCCTATTACTTCTGTCAGGCACATTAATATAAAACAACGTCTGTCTTTCCATCCTCCTTTCTTTCCTCAGCCCGTGCTCCCTCTGGAAAGCCAATCTCCTCCTTTAACTCACTGGTATCCTCCATCATACAGAGACTCTACAATGGCAAGTAAAAACAAATTAACTTTAACCACATTTCTCACAGATCTGTTTTCCGGAGCCTGTGCTGTGCTCGGCGGCTGGATCCCTCCCAGCACTTGTCAGCATGCTGTACTCTATCCAGTGCCGACTTCCTGAGCCTGGCTCACAGACTGACTGAACTGCTGAGGTCTCACTGCAGGACACACATGTGGTCTGTACAAGTCAAGAAAGCCATTGCTTAGGCCTCAGCCACTGGAGCCTGGAATGCAACAGTCATTCTCGGTGTCCTTTGCTTTGGAAGATGATGTTCAAGTTTCAACATGAAATCACAGCAACCCCCCTCCCACCGTGATGATAAAAAGCATATTGGCTAATGTAAAGTGTAGAGCACATAATTACTCCAAAGTTAGTGGTTGTCACTGTCATTTCTTCTAGTTTCACAGTTAATCTGATCTCCTCAGAATAAACTATTCACAATGTTAAGCACAGATTATTGTTAAATTATATTTAATTCAGATGCTTTTAAGTCTTTCTTAAAAAAACTATTCCGTTTTGCAGGCTTTCTCTAGTGTGCTGCTTTCATTTTATAACGCATGCATGCATCCTAAAATTGTATTTCTATTATACAGAAAAATAATTATGCTAATCTTCATACATCTAGAGAGGTGACTTGTGCCCCATTAAATCAGGGTTCTGTGCTAACCCTACTGTGCCATTTGAGCAAACACCATACACACTCTGAAGAGTTCCCCTGATTTTAGCGGCCAATTTCTCAGAGAAAGGGCAACTTGCTGCTCAAATATCTTAATAATCTACAGGGCCTGGTGAGCACTGCCCTTTTTTCTTTTTCTTTTTGAAGTTAAAAAAGGCTTTTCTTCTCAACAGAAATCACTGAAAAGCCTCTTGAACACAGCAAGAACACAGGGCTGGTTTTAGCTACAATGTGTGTCCCTTTGGAATTCCAGAGTGCCAACAATGGTGTCAGTTTTCTTCTCATTCACAGCATTTATTCGTGTCTTTCCAGGACTACAATAACCTGTGCAGCATCACTGGCCTCCCCAGAGCTACACTTTATATAACATTTAACAAATTACAAAACCACTGTCATGTCACAGATACTACTATTAGCCACATAAAGAAACTCTAAACATGAAGAGATGCATCATATTAGGAATCTCTAAAACTACGGTTCAGGGATTGGGGGAGAAGCTGCTGCTTGCCTTGCTTGTTTCTGAGTAGTGTGAGCTCAAGACTCAGATAAAAACAGCAGTGAGAGGCCAGACCTGGTGACAAACCCATTACCCAGCACTCAAGAGGCTGGGGCAGAAGAAATAAGTTCAGAGCCATCCTGGTCTACATGGCAAGATCTTGTGAATGGTAAGAGAGGAGAGAGGGGAAAGGATGGGGGGCGTTGCTATGTTCAAATTAAAGACTACATTGTTCAAAGATCCTCCAATTTCAACAAAGAAAACAGACGCTTATCTGAGTTCTAAATTTTTTTTAATTTATTTATGTATATAGTGTTCTGTCTACATGTATGCCTGCAGGTCAGGAGAGGGTGCCAAATCTTATTACAGATGGTTTTTGAGTGACCATGTGATTGCTGGGAATTGAACTCAGGACACCTCTGGAAGAGCAAGCAGTGCTCTTAACCACTGAGCCATCACTCCAGCCCCCCTGAGTTCTAAATTTATATGGAGAGGAGGGGGTATTGATGCCAAGAAGCAAAATAGAGAATGATCCCTGACCTAGTGAAAGGCAAAGTGATTCACTTTTATTAAACTTAATTATTTCTGATTTTTAGAAAATCATTGATTCATGTGTCAGTATACAAAATAACACTAACAGATCCTCTATGGCTGCTTGCAAAATCAGGGCCCAGCACCACAGCCAGGGGAGTGGCTATGATGCAGTGTGCATGCATCCAGCACCACAAAAGCAACCTCCTTTACAACCACACCACTTCCTTCCCATGCCCACTGCCCCCTAAACTCTGACAAAATGGCCTCTTCACTGTGTCTGTATTTTGTTATTTCAAGAACATTCCATGCTCCTGGGGATAATCTATTCAACTATTGTGTAAGTGGAGAGCTTATTCCTCTGCTTTAAAACCTCATATCTCACTGTATGGATACATACTTGGTTTTGCTTTCGGCCTGCTAAAGGCTAGGGAGAGTCACCAATTTGTTGGTTTTATTCTGCTGTTGCACACTAAGGTGAAGGCGTCTTCATTGTTCTGGGATAAATGATCATGTGCACAGCTGCTAGGCGGCACTGTAGACCAGGAACTGAGCAGCTCGTACAGAGTGACCACAGTGTTTTACAGCCCTGTGTTTCGCACCGGTGGTGCAGTCCCTCCACCCTCCTGAGCACAGCTGCAGAGCTCCCGTAGCTGAGTGGACTCCTCGTGTCTAATGCAGGGAAATCTCTTCATGAGTCCACAACTCTTTTTCATTCTTCTAACTGAGCTTTCTGTTTTCATTCTTCTAACTCCTGACCTCCAGAAAACCTTCCTGTTTTCTCAGCCCTGGTTCTCTGCCAGATGCTTTGCTGAAGGACTTTTTCCCCCATTCTGTAGCCTGTTTTTATTTTTTAATTTTGGGGGGATTCTCAAGGTCTTAAGAATTTTTATTTGAATTCTGTTGTTAACATGGGTCTCCTGTTGTGACCCAGGCCAGCACTGAACTCCTTCCAAGCTTGAGATGACCTTGAGCTTATGAGAGCTGGGGCTGCAGGTGTGACCACCATGCCCAGCTTCTCAGCTGTCTCAGAGAATAGCCATTTTCATTTGACATGCACAATCTATATTCAGGTCCCGGACATGAGGTTGACAAGCCTCAAGGAGAATTCACTCTTGAACCCTGACAATTTCCCTTTTTTTGTTGTTGCTGTTGTGTTAATTTGGGTGTGGGGTGCCACAGATTGTGGGAATCAGAGAGAAATTCTGTGGATCTGCTCTCTCCTTCCATTTTTATGTGGGTTTGGGGGATCACATTCAGGCCACCAGGTTTTTTCAACAGGCACCTTCACCAGCTGAATCACCTTGATAGCCCTGGTTTTTGTTTTGCAAAAACTCTAGTTTTGGAGGATGCTTGGCAGATGAAGTGCTTGACACTTCTCAGCACCCACAAGGCAGCTCACAACTGCGTATCACTCCTGCTCTAGGAGTTCCAATATCCTTTCTGGGCTCCTGCCCACATGTGCATGTATACACACTCAGGCACATACAATATACCTAAAACACAATGTAAAAGTAATAGTTTTACATTTCTATACTCAAAAGTTGAGGTTTGCTTTCTGTTTTTTGTTTGTTTGCTTTGTTTTGATTGCTTTTTGGTTTTTTGAGACAGGGTCTCATGAAGCTTAAGAGAGCACTGAACTCAAACTAGGTAGCCAAACATAGCTATAAAATCCTGCTCCTCCTTCCTCCACCTCCCACATGCCAGGACTACAGGACTGAGGCTGTCCAGTCCTGTCGTTTGCTCTGAATTAATTCTTGCCCAAGGTGACACCTCAGGTAAGGACAGCAGACATTCAGTGACCGACTCTAAACAGACTGTCAGTGTGTAGAGCTGGGGTGAAGTACATGTTTTCTTACACTTACACCTAAATACTTCTGAGCAATTACAAATGGCGGTGTATTTTCAATTCTGGTGCTCATGTGCTCAAGGCTAGTATACGAAATTCTTTTGTTAGTTTGCCTTTTAGGCAAGCAGGCTTGGAATTCCTATGTAGGTGAGGATAGTCACAAGCTTCCATCTTCCTGCCTCCACCTCCAGAGAGCTGGGATTATAGGTGTGTGCCAACATGCCTAATCTGTATAAACTTTTGTGTGGTTATTTTGTATATTGTTAAAGTTGCTGAACTAAGTTACTGCAGAAGGGTTTATGTGTTTTAAGAAACAAACTCTATAGTTTCCATCTCAATTATCATATTACCCGCAAGCTGGCATAGCTTCTGACCCTGTGTCTGCTTCCCACCTTGCTGAGTCCAAGACTTCCTGCACTGTACTGATATGAATGGTGAAAGCATTGATCCTGCCCAAGCTCTAGATCCTGCAGCCATCAACCTGCTCATTTACGACACATAAGAAACATGACTACAGAAAACGGCTCACCCCACAAACTCTAAAGGCCACTCTTCATTACAGAACACATATCTGGCATCAACAATCCAGGTTCTATTTCTTCAGGAAACAATCCAGGCAATTTGTCAGACAATCCGATACTTCTTGCTAAATCAACTTCTTTTCCATCCCATGATGTTTAGAGTCCCTTTGTTCTAATTACAGCATAAATTATGATGTATCAAACTGTTTTCAGAGTATGATAACAATACAAATGGACCTCGTCAATGAAAATATGGGGGAACTATCCTGGTTCAAGATGTTTCTGTTGCTGCCACCCTGAAAGCCACAGTTTGCTTCAATCAACAAAGTCGTGTCTTGTCAACAGTTTACACACAATCCCACCCTCTACAATTCATAGTGTATTGATGCTCTCAAAAGTCAGGAGCGAGGATTTGGGAAAAACTCAGTGGGAAAAGCGCTTGCCGCACAAGCAAGAAAACCTGAGCTCAGCGCCGAGCACCCATGTGAAAGCTCAGTGTGCCAGTGAGTGTGCCAGTGAGTGTGCCAGTGAGTGTGCCAGTGAGTGTGCCAGTGTACACCTATAGCACTAGTGCTAGGCATGGAAGGGACAGGAGGATCCTGCAGACTCTTCTGGCAGCCAGTATTGAGTGAGAGAACTCTGTCTCAAGTGGTGGAGGGAGATAGCCACAGTCAGCCTCCATAGACACAGGCAAATGCCACACCCGGACCCAAGCACACAAGTATGTGTACATGAGAACACATATATGCACACCTTTCTCTGATGTCAGTGCTATAACACTAATTAAACATTCAATTTAAACTTGTCCATTTCGAATTAAGGACAGAAATCTAAACTTAATTGAAAAGTATTACAGCATCAAAAGTAAAAAGACAAATTATTTCAACTCACCAAGGGATCACTACAGAGAAACCCGCACCCAAACCATTATTTTTTATTTTGTCAGGTGGTGGTGGCACACACCTTTAATCTCAGCAGGCAGTAAAAAGAAAACATTATTTGTCTAAAACCATATTTATGTTCTTAGTAAGGACAACAAATAGAAAAAAATAGCTTAAATGAGTATGCCAAAGTAGTTATATTCAAAATCCTAAGAGAGTCAATTAAATAGTTACTTTTTAAAAGGTTTAATACTCGCTAAAACAGCTAATGGAAATAAGCAAAATTGAGGCTGAAGAGACCGCAGTGGTTACAAGTACTACCTGCTCTTACTGATCAGGATTCAATTAAATTCCCAGTATCCATGTGATAATGGTCAAAACCACCTATCACTTCAGCACCAATAGCTCCAATGCCTTTGTCTGGCCTCCAGAGGCACTGCACACACAAGGTGCACACAAATTCACACAGGCAGACATACACATACATATACCTAAATAAAAAATTAAAAATCTTAGGAAGGCAGGCAGACGACACTCAACTCATAGGACTATGAGAAGAAGGCAGCTTGTCCTGTGCAAACAGCACCATCTTAAAAGTAATCCCACCCCTGACCTTAGAGAGGCACTTGACTCCCAAATGGCAGGCAGAGCAAAAGTGAAGAATTTTTAACCTAATGTGCCAAAATCTGCAAAGTGTCAGCATAGCTGAGAAATGTCAACTTTTCCGTAATCGCATCAGTTGTGTTGGTTTTAAAGATAAATGCAGCAAGTTTAACTTCTACCTGTCAATTTTTAAAATAATCAAAAGAAAGCTTAAAATCAACTATACATACAAAAATAGAAATAGCGAAAACAAAACTCAGAAGTTAATTGTATTAAGCATATTTCAAAAGAGGAAAACAAAATAGACCACTTTCTTCATACAAAGGCCCTATCTCTGACTCTGTGGGACCTCGCCTAGGAGCAGGGTTACTCTTCCTGAATCACCCAAGGTGTAAGGGAGATGTGAGTTCTCCAACACCTGACTGGGGAGCTGCAAAGTTCCAGACTCTTCATCCCCAGGGCCATGACAAGAACAACTTAAAGGACTGAGAGGTGATTTATCTTTACACTTCAGCACTAAGAAGGGGTTTTCACTTCCTATTTAGAGGAATTTCGCTCTTAGCATGAGTGTGTGCTGTACAGTCTGCCTAGAGTCCTGGCTTTAAGCACAAACACCAGAGAGCTTCACAGTACTCTGTTGTTTTAAAAGTAACTTAAAACGAGAGACCTAATTAGTTTTCAGTCTTTCTACGAAAAGTTTCTCAAGAACGCTAGCTAAATGCCTTGTCAGATCTAGTCTATATGACGACGTAAAACCGGTAAAAACTGCTCAGGAGAAACCAGTTCCTTGGTCTTCAGATGCCAACCTCTCTTCCCCGAGGTTGAGAACTGCTGGTTCCTATTCCTCCGTCAGTGAAGTCCCAGGAGATCCCAGCTGGGGCTCATGAGGAGGAAATACCAAGGGAAGACTGGAGTGAAAGCCAGGAGTTGCCTACAGCCCACAGCAGAAAGGCAGCAAGTGAGCTGCCTGACAGCAATGGGTGCAGGACATGCCACTCACAGTTAAGGATGTCACTTGGAGCTGCTAGACGCAGACAGCAGTCAGTTCCTTGTCATTTCTAAACATCAACAACCTGTCTAGCCTTCCAAATCTTTTAAAACCTCAAGTACCCAGAACAGAGTAAGAAGGAGTACCATGAGGTCTTCTTTCCCATCAATCTCTAAGGTGGTTGACAAACTAGAAATGAGAAAGTCTCAAAAGTACATGAAAATGCTGTGTTTAGTAGTTCCTAATAGAAGTCCACTGGTTTAAGCTATCTGCAGAGTAACTTAATACGTAATCACCTGCAATGATAACAGAATGCTTTGATAAATGCATGGCAATCCAAATAGCAATTGCCCAAATCTGAAACTCTTAGAATACGATGTCAGTTCAGTGTGCCTGTGTAGCACAAATTGGACAGAAGTATGATTTCAGTCCCTGAGCTGCAGTGGGCAGAATCAGAGCCACACATAGGCCTCTGCACAGGCAGTTAACTCTGCAGCCTGTTCTGACAGTACAAGAAATACCACATGATGCCTCAGCTATCTGTGAATTCAAGCAGCCTCTGGCTCCTTGCCATAAGGACTCTATCTCTTTGTCCATTCTTCAGCCCTCAGCGCAGGCACTTTTCCACTCATATCAGTGGGATGCTCTTCTGGACAAAAACGGGATCTTTAACTGCCTCAAAAGCAGCTCTCAAGAGCTGCTGGCTGGAACCATGGCTCATGTTTAGCTCTTGCTGTATCCTGGAGCAGCCTCACATAAACAGGCCAAAGGCAGAGCACATCTGCCGGCCTCCTCAATGAGCCTGGAGCTCAATGAGAGAAGGAAGCACAGTATCAAGAAGATGCAAAGTGACATAGTGAATCTATATGAATCTCATTTAAAGAGAGCAACCCACCCCCATCTCCCCAACCAAGAAGCTTGAGCTGCTTTGAGCATCACAGAATTGCTAAGTGAGTCTGTGAGTTAATTTCTCTTTTAAAGAAAAATGCTAGAAGGATAGAATGTATCCAGCTTAACAGTGGGTACCATTAGAGCAAAGCAGAGCAAAAAGGCTCGGATTGTACAGTCCAGATCTAGAGAGACGTCACAGAAGAGCCATCTCAGTGTTAGTTAGAAAACACCAAGGCAATCCTCCAAAACCTAAAACAGCAATGAACAGGGGCCTGGAGAATTGACTCAGTGGTTAAGAACACTGGATGTTCTCACAGAAGATCCAGGTTTGGATCCCAGCACATACATGGTAACTCACAAACATCTTTCACTCCAGCTCTACAGGATGTGAGGCCCTCTTCTGAAATCCATGAGCACCAGGCATACACATGGTGCATAGACATACATGCAGGCAAAACATTCATACACATGAACTAAATCAAACCTCGAGAGAGCTAGAGTACACTAAGCACACAAGCACTACCCCACTCCCATTGTCATGACACAGCCTTCAGGTCACTATGGGAAGGCCCATCACTACCACAATCTCTATTTCCTTTCAAGTACTATATTCCAAACTAAAAATAGATTTTGAAAACATTACACTGAAAAAGCATAAAGGAAAAAAATCTTTGCAAAACCAAGAGAGGTAAACATACACTGACTACAATATAACAAAATTATACAAATTTTAGTGATCAAATGTGTCAAATAAACTGGCAATAAGCCAAGGACCCCCTAAGATATGAATACATTTCCTTAACTGGAAAAAATTTAATGATGGGAGAAAAACAATTAGAATAGTATTAGAAAAACTAAAGTGTATCATATATGGATCAACAACACAAGAGATTTACCAGTGATTCAAAGATCTGTGAAGAACCCTGTGTGGGAAGAAAGACAATGTGAGTAGAGTCAAGAGCCTGGTGCCTCTGTGAGCACATAAGTAGGCCTGCTTTCTGGGGGCAGTTATAGTTTTCTGGCATCGTAGATGGATAGATGGCCTAAAGAGTCAGAGATGTTATCTACACTGTATTATTATTATTATTATTATTACTCATTTATTTTACATCCCAGCCCAGTTTCCTGTGGTGATATTTTGTTTGTACTCTAACAAATAAAGCTTGCCTGAAGATCAGAGTGCAGAGCTAGTCACTAGTTAACCATATAAGCCAGGCAGTGGTGGTGCACACCTTTCATCTCAGCACCTGGGAGCAGGAAACAGGAAACGATATGGCTGGGCAGAAAGAGGGATTGATGAGGCAGGGTGGAGACAGGACTCCACCCTGAGAAGTTGGTGAGGTAAGAGGTGGCTGTGGCTGGCTCCTTTATCTCTCTGATCTTTCAGTATTTACCCTGATATCTGACTCTGGGTTTTTTATTATTAAGACCAATTAGAATTCACACTACAGTTTCCTTTCCCTCCTCTCTTCCCATTCCTCCCGATACCATCCCTCTGGTCCCACCCCAATCCACTCTCCTCCATTTCTGTTCAGGAAAGAGCAGGTCTCCCATGAATATCAACAAAACATAGAATATCAAGTTGCAGTAAGACTAAGCATCTGCCCAGTGTATGAGGCTGGGCAAGGAGACCCAGTATGAGAAGTAGGTCTACACTATTTCTAACGTATTTTTCTTGGGAAATAAACAGTGTGATAAAATGAATTACGAAAGTAATTATGTTAAGAAAAAGACTACATGAAAACTGCATGAAAAAATTACACCATCAAAATAATGCCTTACCCTATTTATAAGACTTAATTTCTAAAACTCCGGAGTTTGAAAAACTAAGCAGCTGCTGCCGGCACCATCTCATCAATTCAGGTTGCGGTCCTAGAGGACAGTGCAGCCATCTGAAGGGTTCAGCGCCAACTGGGTGAGCAATGCACACAACAGCGTTCTACAGAGATCACAGTGCTTTACAACAGAGCATGTGCAAAATCCCTGAAATAACACATCCATAATTCACTGCCAAACTCAAATCAATTGAGAATCTGCAGAGGCAGAGGCATTATTATGGCTCTGCAATCCATATTCAGTAAGGCTGTGTTCAGAAAGTTTCATTTCAATTTCAAGAAAATAAATTACTAGAAAGGCTCAGTAATGATTTTGGCAGATGTAAGTACCCTTTTCACTCCAAGCAGAACCCCTTACAGAGCTCAAGAGTATGTGAAATATAACAAAGTCATCACTTCATTGGACCTAAGTCTTGAATACTGGGTGAGGCATCGTCTACCTGAGAAATATAATCTCTGTCCTCCAACATGACCGCTCTGTGGACAACACAGACCAATGAAAGCTACTTCAGCCTATAGCCATGAGGACAAAAATGCCTCAGCTTCCTTATGACCACCCTAATAATCTAAAAATGTTGGCATCATCCCACAGATATATTTGAGTCCTCTTCAATAAGACAATGTTAAGGTTTCAAGCCAGACGAAGGTGGCGCACATCTTTAATCCCAGCACTCAGGAGGCAGAGGCTGGTGGATCTCTGTGAATTCGAGGCCGGTCTGGTCTATAGAGCAAATTCCAAGACAGGTTCCATAGCTATTGGGAAACGTTGTCTCCCAAAAACAAACAAACAAAAAAAGTTAACACTTCAGGAGAATTCAAACTTTCTTCTATCAAAAGGGTAAATGCCAAGTTAGAAACTTCTCCAAACTGTGGGGAAATTTGACACCAAGAAAATCAGAGTGCAGTGTAAAACTTCCCCACAGCACTATGCTCTGGTGAAGGCACAATACTAAGCATCTGGGAAGTGATTTTTCCATCTATTTCATGGCTGCTCTCTATAAAACCTCTTATGATTTCCTCACCTGCAGAACGTGAGGAGACTGAACTAGACAGTGTCCCTCAAAGACATCCCTGTGGACTCCAGACTGCATATGCTTTGCCTTAGGACAGCCATCTCCACGTCATCAAGCAGGAGTTGTAAGGGTTTCATTGCTGTCTACGTACTCAGGTTTCCTCCAAACACAGTCCACCCAGTTTCATGAGTTCTCTTTGAGATGCTTGCACATGAGACTGGGGAGGTGGCCTCAGCACCCCCCCAAAACAGTACAAATATTTTTGGTGAGTAAGACACCCAGAGCAAAAATGTTCTTTATGAACGAAAACAGCATGTGGTGATAGAGCTTGCTAAGAGGGACTTAGAAGCTCCAAGATGCATCTCCTCCCCGTCAGTGGTATATACCACATCTTGTGCTCTGCTTCCAAAAGTCAATTTCACTCCAAGTTTCTGCACAGAATAAGATTTTATGGAGCAAAACCATCTAAATCTGTTGACTTTAAAAGAGAAGAGAACCTCACAGACCCTAACACAAAGCACAATTTCAAGCTGACCATGAGTCCTGCATGACCACGTAGAGAGGAAGGTGCCGAACTCCAACTGCTATCATCTAAGTTATTGGCTCTGAACGTCTAACACCAAGCATGAGGAAATTGAAGTTCCAAGACATGTGCTATGAGCTAGAGCCCATTCTCTGTACCTTCTCCTCAGTGTGAGGATGCTCTGATTTCTAAATCCCTTGCTTCTAGCATGTGCTCCGGCCTTAACTGCTACCCTGGCTTTTAATACGGCTCACTGCCTCTGTTCCTACCACAAGTTCCTTCAGTAGCCACTGTTCACCCGACTCACCTTCTGCAAATGTCTTCCTTCATCTACTGTGTCCTGTGCATTCTGTAGACATGGCTCTTGCACCTTCCTAGCCTGTGTGTCAATTCCTGCTCAGTACTTCACTCTCATAAGCTAGCCTGCCTGCAAGCAGCACTGGCACAGAGCAGACCAAAGAGCAGCACAATAATATCATTGAAAGAAAACAGCAGACTGTCGTCAGCAGTGACCACACACAACGCCTTCACCATGCTTCTTGGGATACTTAGGACATTGGCCAGTGAGTGGAAGCATATACAACCTTTACTTCTAACTACAAGTCATTAGCCAGCCACTCATGTGCCTGCCTTCCGCAGCACACAGGTTTATCTTTATATTGCTGCCAAAGTCTAATGAAAACTTTGAAACAAGTAACGCAAACAGCAAATATATAGCACTCAGGAACAAAAAAAATCAGATTTCACCCTCAGCCATTCATTGTAGAATTCTGACTCAGGCTCACTCTCAAAGCACCAACCAGACATATATCCCCAGCATGTGACAGATTATGGGCACTTCCATATATACATGAGAGAGTGATGGTCTCACAACATATCCCAGGCTGAACTGTCACTCACAGAAACCCACCTGTCTATGCCTCCTGAGTATTAAGATTAACTCAGCCACAATGGGGCTGGAGAGCTGGCTCAGAAGTTAAGGCACTAGCTACTCTTGCAGAGAATACAGATTCGAATCCCAGCACCCACACAGAGGCTCACAACTGTCTGTAACTCCAGTTATAGGGGAATCTGATATCCTTCTTTGGCCTCTGAGAGAACCAGGAACAAATAATAGTACACACGTATACATGTAGACAAAACACACATACACATGAAATAAGAACACTTAAAAAATTAAATATATATTCTTTAAAAAAAACAAAAAAAACTCTTCAAGACAGCATAGTGGTATATGCTTTTAATCCCAGCACTTGAGAGGCAGAGACAGGCAGACCTCTGTGAATTTGAGCCCAGCCTAGTCTACATAGTGAGTTCCAGGACAGTCAGGGCTACACAGACAGACCCTGTCTCGAAAAATAAAAACAAACAAATAAACCAAAAACAAAAGGGAGGAGGAAAGTCTCCAAATCACTTTTTACGCCTTTTTGTCCAGCTTCTTTCCCCTCAGTGGCACTCAACCTGAACTTAAGGTGCCGCCGATTTTACTATCAGGACAGAATTCTTTGCATGTAATACCAATCATTCTTTGTGATGCACCTGTGGGATTAAAGCAAGTAAGAAATTCTGAAGAGAGCCAGCTGCTTGGCGTGAACCAAGATGTAAGCATGAGAACAATGCCATAAAAGTCAAAGTCTGTGGTCCTGAACCACAAGGGGCTGTACTTTAGGGGACAGCTAATCGGGTGCTCTGTCGCTGTGCCAGTTACTGGAGCCTTAGCCAACAGTGACTGCACAGCAACAAGCACCCATACCCAGACCATGGCCCTTAATCCCTACTAGAGGCTCTCAAATTCCTCGGCAAAATGGCTGATTCTAGACCTGGATGCCATCACACCAAAAGCTCATCAGGGATGGAATCAACTACTAAGGAGCCACACTGACAGCCCCCAAAACCACCTCTTGCAGAGAAAAATGGAGTCATTTCGATAGCAAGGAAGATAGCAACTGTGACAAACATGGTATGCTTGCATCCATGAGTTCACAACAATATTACATGTGAAACCCAGTCATCTGGAGAAATAGCTATTGTTCCACAGGGCTGACAAGACATGTCTTCTGTGGAAAGCCTTCTTTAAACATTACTCATGTGACACCTGTCATTTTGGGAACAAGATTCAATTTCTCTAACCATAGGTAAGAGAAAACAATACTAACTCAAATGTTGCAGATAAAGAATAAAGCATCAGAAAAACTGCAAGTGTGACCTGGCTGAAAACACAGTAAAAACCAGACATGTTCAAGTTCCCACAGCAAGAGTCATCATCACATGCAAAACCCTGAAGACAGACTGAGGGGCATTCCTGGTAATATGTGCAAGTGTGCACCTTGGTCAATTACTGGGCCTGCTGATGAGTTTTCAACAACTCTGAGAACTGCTCGAGCCTAATGGTTTAAGCTGCCAGCAGAGGAGATAAGCACTTATCACTGCAGACACAAGATATTGATTCGCTAGGAGACCAAACACACAGATACAATATACCTCAGGTTCAGCTTCTTTTAAGAAATTCTACTTTGAATGAAATGAAATACCTATGGTCACATTAAGAAACCTTTTCAAATTATTCCATTATGAGAATAAAAGGAACTGGAGGTTAACATACATGACTCTGTTTTGAGCTTAGGGTTTTTTGTTTAGTTTTAAAGAGATCCCACCACTCCTGGCCCTTTCTACTGCCTGTCAAACTCACCATTACCATCCCACACTTTGCTGAACACTGACAAAAGCAACACTGTTCACACAATCAATGCACTGGGCCGTGCTAACCTTTCCTTTCTGAGTATTTTTCTCGCTCTGCCTCACTGCTCTCTGCCAACTACTGAGTGAGACGTTCACATTGCTAAGGGCCCAGACAGACCCAAGATCCTTCTCAGATGGCACAAAGCAGTAAGTATCTCAGATACTCCAAAAAAACTGAACCCATATTTCCAAGTGAGCCCTACTCTGAGCTAAGGTTTTAATTCATGTAGGATTAACCACAATTTATCCAAAAATAAGGCTTTCCCATGAAATACTCTTCTAATACTCCTAATGTCATTCATTTCATCCTAACTTTTTCTAATGTCTTGGGCAATCAATTGCCACAAACTCTACTAAGCCAAGGGAATGAAAACAATTCAACAGAGTGCATTTCAAAGCATGGCATCACAACAACAGTACACACGTCCTCTGGCCATCCTCAGAGGAAGGTGAACCAGTTCAGGATCGGATTCCAGCTGACAGCTCTCTAACTCCATTCATAAGAGCAAGAGGGCCCTGTGTGTGGCACCCTCTGCACACCTCACACTGCACAGGACACAAAGTGAGCACCCTCACTCCACCAAACCTCTGTGAGCATTAATTAATGCCAATTGCATACCATTGCCCTAAAAATTTCTTTAAAACACTACCCCCAATTAAAAAAAAAAAAAACCCAAGGCCAACTTCAGAAGTAACCCTGGTGGTGTTGAGAAAACTGCTCATATTGTATGCACACACGCAACTGTGCAAGCATACCACACAAACCAGCTGACTTGTTCCCTTTCCTGTTATTGTCAGGACATACCCCGAGGAAAGCAAGCTCAAGGAAAAGGGCTGACTGAGTCCCAACTCCAGGATACAGCCCTGGGCAGACAGTAGGGAGTGGACAGCTGGTGCTCTGCCTGCTCACTCCACTCTTTCACAACCCAGGATCCCTCTCAGCGAAGAACAAGGCTGCCACCCAAGATGGCAGTCTTCCCACCTCCATTACGTTAACCATCTCCCACAGACAGCCAACCTAGATAATCCCTCACTGAGATTTGACACGCTGACAATTAAAACGAATCATCATGTCTACCAAGGACACAGAGATCTAAGACTGGCCCAGCTCGTCGACCGCAGTGTCTTTGGCACATAAGCCTAACTGTACAAAAACAAGCCACACAAGTCCTGCCTGAGTCTAAGGAAAAGGTACACAATAAAGGGGTTTCATGAGAAATAAAGAAGTTTCCTGACACCGCCTACAGCAGTGGCACAGTGTTTAGAAAAGGCAAGATGTTGAGATAGTTCGTCATCTGAGCAGTCCAAGACGTGTCTTTAAAAAAAAAATCACTAAAAATGAGTTTTCTGCCATCATAAGTAAATCTACTACCATCTCAGAAAGGAAGGAGAGGAAGGGAAGAGGAGAAACCTCTGACACTTTTAATAAGTCCCAGGCAGAAGACACCTTCCCAGCCAGCACACCTTGCTGGAACCTTCTGTCCAGAAGACACCTCTAGTGTCTCATCCTTAGGGTGGAGCCCAATCTGGACCAGTGCTGCCAACACAACTATCACAACAGTAGAAATGTTTTGATTTACCCTGTCCAACTGGGTATCCACCAGCCAAAGATGGCTTCTGAGCAACTGAAATGGGTCGCACCTGAGGATCTGAACTTTCCCAGTCTGAACTACACGACTAACTATAATGAACACAGACTTCAAAAGCCATATATGGCATATAGCCACCATACTGAACAGACCAGTGAGTACGAACGCCCTGGACAGGCTAGAACTATAGGCAGCCTTGATGAGAAAGCCCTTGTGAGGGCAAATGCTGGCTGTCCACCTAGGGCAGCAGGAGTCTGAAAACTAGAATGGAGAACCTTTCTTGAAGTCCACCTCCAACACCAGAAGATGGGCAATAGCCTCATTTATACTTAAAAGCAACCAAACTTAGGAACTCAAAATAAATTTAGTGAAATACAAGATCAATGAATGTGATTAAAGAATAAAACAGAAAAAAAAATACATTTAAGACATTCCAAGGCTCCCAAGTACCAAATGGCTTCTGAACAGTCCCTTCTCGATGACTGCCTTCCTTACATTTAATCTTTGGTTATACTCAGTTTAAAATTTGTTCCTGGGAACGGAGAGATGGCTCAGCAGTTAACAGCACTTGATGCTCTTGCAGAGGACCGAAGTTCAATTTCCAACACCCACATAGTGGTTCAAAACCATAGAGATGTGATGCCATTTTCTGGCCTCTGTAGGCACCAGACACATGTGTGGCAAACAGATACACATGCAGGCAAAGCACACGTACAAATTAAAATAAGCGTTGGTTCTGACTAGGTGTGCTAGGGAGCATTTCCTGGGGATAGTCTGAGATCAGGGGCAAAGAGCAGTCCAGTAAGTAGCTGCTGAAGTTATTAAAAATGTCTTGAGGCCAAATGCACACACCACCAATGCTGTGTCTGTCACTAGAACTCAGGGTGTATGTACAGAGTATCCTTTAGAAACCCAGGGGATTTGAAGCAATTATTTGATAATAATAAATAAGTTAATTTCTGTAAATGATTGAGAGTAAAACTTCATTTGGATAAAAGTAACTAAAGATGAAACCTAAAGTTCTGAGTGTCAGAAATGTCAGTGTTCTACCCTTTCACCTGAGCACACTGACAGCATTTGCAAGTTGCCCTTTATAGTAGGATTTTTCTTAAGCCTAAACAATTACAGAGCTATAATTATTCCATAAATAAAATTCACATGGGTGAGTTAAATAAATTATTTTCCAATCTGTGGCATTCAAAGTTAATCTGTATGGAACATAACTCCTTTTCCCCGCCCTCAGCCCAACCCCCCAAAAAACTTTTAGTTTATTATAAGGGAAACAAAATTAAGTATGTTCAATACTAATAATCAAATTTTACAAGACAGTAGGCTTAACAGCTACTGGGTATCTCAAGCAATTTGTACATACACACAGTTCTTATGGGCAAGTCTATAGAAGAAGCTCAAAACCCACCACAGTCTCAGCACAGGTAACCCCTGACACACTACCACTAGACCCAAGAGACATCTTCTGGAATGTTGCTACAGTAATCAGAGACCTTTATTCTACAAAGAAGAAAATCAACCACTATTGTCAATTACAATTACAATATTAGCATCTAAAACAAATCAGGCGCTGGGGGAAAAGCCATTTATAAACGAAGTGTAACATTTACTGCTTCCAAAAGTGCATGGCCTTATGAGCTTTTTAGTTTGGACTTCAGTTCTTATTGCTCTTCAATAAAGCAAAGTACTGTGGATTTCTTCCCCTATCAACTCCCATGGAGTGAGGGAGGGAATGAGACAGCATTCTGGGGCCATTTTACTAATCTTCTCATCCAATAATAATTCAATGATTAGATTCAAGAGCTAGTTAAAGGAATTTAAATCACTTATCAAGAAATAATCTCTCTTCCTCTAGACTATGAAAGGAAAAATTAAACAATAAAGTAAACCTTCAGAATGTCTAGTTCAAAGGTGAGGCCAGAGAAAATATTTTCAAACATAAACCAAACCTGGCCAACTCACTGTTGTATTTATGCCTGCCCTCAATTTAAATGAAATATCTATAATTTAAATGTCCTCCAATCTGGGCACCAGAAGTTTCTATGCTCTTCACTGACTGCTTTACCTTTTCCCAGTTCTCCTTCAAACAACAGGGCTAAGTGACAAGCTCAAGAACACTTCATCCCAAGTGATGATGGCCAGCAAAGATGGCCCTGGCCACACTGGCCACACCTGCCATCTACCTGCCTCCCCACACAGTGGCTAGCAGGAGTGTCTGGTAACTCAACACTAACCTACCAGAGAAGGAAAAATCCTCTAGCACAGTCACCTCTATCCCCGCAGAGTGCACTCTTGCCTGACTGGCAAGCTACATGATGGCTACTTATTTAATTTAAGCCCATCAATCTGCCCTACATGAGTGCCAACATTATTTTTGGGTCGCTTTTAAAAATCATCAAAAATCTACATAAAATCATACACATAAAATAAAATAAATCTTTTAAACTTAAATAAGTAAGAGAAGGTAAGGTAAGCTGTGTGGAACTAGAGAAACAGGAACACCAAGAGAGAAGTGATGAATCAAAGCTTCAACACTGGAAAGCTTAATACTGGAAAAATGGGAGAGAGAAGATTGGGCGCTTTGTGGAGGGGTCCACAAATAGCGGTCCTCTTGAATTCCAAGCATAAAATGAGTAAAGCTCTATCATTCTCACCTCCCCCAAAGTTCACACCTAGCTCATCTTTCTCCTGTAAAGATGTCAGCTATGCATCTTAAACAGAAAAAAAAACCAAAAAACCCTGATGTTACAGCATAAACAAGACCGGGCATTGAGTGCTGCCCTCTCACAGAATTCCCCACACTATACTTGCATGTTCCTGTAACTCTCATGCAGGTCACCAGTGAATGGCAGGGTACCTGGTACCTCACGGCAGCACCGCAGCAGATAAGCCTGAGGACACGAGAGTCATGAGAACCCACAGAAGCCCACGCACAACTGATGACTACATAGGAAGAGATGCCCTAAACTCAATATTCACTGCATTTTTAGAGAAGATGTGGAATTAATCCTACACCTCCAGCTCCTGTTGACAGCGATGATGTCTTTCCCTGTACACACTCATTGCCTAGCATTCAAGGAACAGTGGCTGAACTTAATTTCAACTTCCTACCCACCCACAGCTAAAAGATCCCACAGCCACCTGACGAGAAGAGCTGGCTCCTGGGCCTCTTAGCACAGTGGTTCTCAACCTTCCTAATGCTACAGCCCTTTAATACAGTTCATCATGGTGTGGTGACCCCAACCGTAAAAGGGGTCACAACCCACACATTGAGAACCACTACCCTAGTAGATCATCTGAGCACCTTTGCTAAATGAATCTTAGAGGTATTCCATGATCAAGTAGGTTTTTAAGCAATACTGGTTTTAAAGCTAAAATACTGAATAAAAGGTAACTAACCAATTTAATTTCCTTAACAGTAGTTTTTCTCCAATTACATAAATGAAACTTGCCTTAGATACAGTATTTAGCATATTGGTAATTATGGCCTACTCCTCCTAAATATAACAAAGGCAAGACAGTTATCTGTCTGCTCAAAACAAGACTGTAAAGTCCTGTGTATCCAAGTCCTGTGTATGGCAAGTTGGTAGTATCTTTGTCCTTTGTGCAAAATCAAGAAAAAAAATAGTTGAGCTTGTGGGCCAGATCTCAGCACGAGCTGGCCTCTCACAGTCTCCTCACACACCTCTGGTGCCTTTGCCTCAAATTCACGCTCCAAATGCAGATGACCGGTATGAGAATCTTTCCAGGCAGCTCTATCAGCAGACATTTCAAAGCCTGTGACCCAGTGGGGTTAGGGATTAGAGGAAAAAAGGGCTATTTCTGAAAGGCACGGCAGCCACTCCAACTTGAGATTCAGGCGAAAACTGTTCCTTTGGCTTTTCTCCTCTTCCCTTTTATAATAAAGCTTCTTATGATCTGGACGGTGGGTGGCCTTGAAGCCCCAGCAATGCCATCCGTCAGGTCACTTGGCCAGCAATGACAGCACGCCTGGGTCTGCCTCTGCTCACAGCTCAGAACTCTATTACATCTGGGCATTTTCCAAAAACCCAGTCTTAAAAAAAAAAACAGCTTCACCTGGTGCTGGTGGCACACACCTTTAATCCCAGCATTTGGGAGGCAGAAGCAGATGGATCTCTGCGAGTCTGAGGCCAGCCAGATCAACGTATGGCGTTCCAGGACAGCCAGGGCTACACAGAAAAATCCTATCTTTAAAAAAGACAGCTTCAAGCTTAACACACAAGCTTTAAAATGGCATTTCAGCTGGACTTTGAGAAAAAGTAAAGAAACTGGAAAATGCTTCCAATTTGTTCTGATTTGCTTTGACTTGGCAGGTCTTGATATGTAACACTGGCTGGCCTAGAACTCACTGCAATTCTCCTGCTTCTTCCTACCAATGCTGGAATTACAGGAGTCACCACACTTTGGAGATATTTAATCTTTGAATACTTAAAGCCTGGATTCTAAAACGTTCTTAGCATTTAAGTCAGACTGTCAACACAGTCATAGTGCAGCAGCCCTACTATTGGAGCATCACCTTCACAGACTAAAACTGCAGTTCAGCTGGGCTCTATGCGCACCGTGCAGACAGACTGATTTTTTTCATCAACAGATCGCAGAATCACAGGATCAGCTGAAACCNGACTTCTAGGTGAAAACCACTAGGACAAGGCCAGCTTCTTCTAGATTCCCACTTCTCCAGGTGCGAGGCCCTAGGTTTGAGCAAATGGAGGGGAGAAGAGGACTCTCCTTATCTCAGGAAGTCTCAACAACTGGTGAAAACGAAACTACTAACAAACCAACAAAGGTGGACAACCGAGTGCCATCCCAAGTCCCAGAGAGAACAGATCCCACCAGGTGTCTTCCGAGCTCCACATATGTACTGTGGTGTGCATGCATGCACATGTGCACACAAATACACACTCTATGAAAGAATGAATGAAACTTAAAATATCTTAAAAGTTGGAAAAAAGCAATGTGTCCTATTGTTTAAAGAAAGCATGTCAACTGGTAAGGTAAGTTAGAGACTGGTTCGCAGTCCCACAGGACTCAACTGGTTCAGGTAAGAGTCTTAGTAGGGCAAAGTCACCACTCATGCTGTAGCTACTAAATCATCTCACATGCTATTTAATCAGCACCAGAGGGAAAGGCAAATAGCAGAACCTTGACTATTTCCCTGCACATCATTCAAAGTAAGACACAGAAAAAACAAGTACAAAACTACTTCCTACTCAAAGATAAATCAAAAAATCAACACGATACATCATACATAAGACATTAACAATAAATATCTAATTACTGTCTAGTTCCTAATTTTCAACATAGACTTTGTCAAATCATCATCTATTCCTAGTTTATTACTACTGTAAAACTGGCTATGATAAGCACAAAAAATCATTCAATGTAAAAAACTATGAAAAGAAACATTCCTTATGGCATACAGTATGAACACCAAGTCACAGTCCTTGCTGGTCAAACAGCCTCATTAGTTCTGCACCTACCGCACTCCTAAGAAACTGGCAGCACTCTGGCAGCTCCTGCTCAAGACACACTACAGCTTTCCAGACACACTCTACTTAAAACAAGGATCCTAGCTGTGATTCCCACACTAAAATGTTCAAGGCCTAGCATCCTCACACAGCTAGAACCAGAACTGTTGTGAGACCACTTTCAACACTGAATGATTTCTAGAAACTTATTAACTTCAAATAAAAGTTTAAATTTCCATTTTAATACCTAAAGTGTAAAGCCCAGTTATACATTTAAAAAAGAAATTTAGTAGACGTTAGGTATACTTGGAACTTTCTTTGGGTTGCCAACCAGCTCCCAAATAAAGACATGAAGACTTATTAATTTCCTTTTTTCCTTTAATTTATTTATTATGTATACAGTGTTCTACCTGCAGTCCAGAAGAGGGCACCAAATCTTATTACAGATGGTTGTTAGCCACCATGTGGTTGCTGGGAATTGAACTCAGGGCCTCTGGAAGAGCAGCCAGTGCTCTTAACCTCTGAGCCATCTCTCCAGCCTCACGAAGATTTATTAATTATGAATGTTCAGCCTTAGCTTAGGCTTGTTTCTAGCTTTGTTTTTTTTTTAACTTAAATTAACCCATTTCTATTAATATGCATCCTGCCCCAAGGCTTGCTTACTTCTTAGGACACAGTCCATCCTGCTTTCTGCTTCCTCCATGGCTGGCTGGCTGGCTGGCCCCTGGCTGGCTAGGCCCCCTTTTCTCTCTGCCTGCCTAGCTATTGTCCATTCAGCTTTTTATTAGACCAACCAGGGCCTTAGGCAGACAAGGGGGAACAGCAACACATCTTTACATCATTAAACAATTATTCTACAACACAAACAAATGCAATACATCTTTACAAAGTTAAACAAATATTCTATTCCACAACAGTTAGGCTCTCCAGGTGAATGGTGGATCCAGAGCTCAAGCAGACTGGAAAAAGCCAGAAAAGGCAAGTGACAGAAGAGCACATTATCTCCCAAGATTCCCAGTAATAAAGGTTTCAAACAGTTTTCTTTTTTTTTTCTAAAGATTTATTTGCATGTGTCCTTGCAGACCAGTAGAGGACACCAGATTTCATAACAGGTGGTTGTGAATCACCATGTGGTTATGGTTGCTCTTCAGCACCTCAAACAGTATTCTAACAATTTGAAGAATTACAAGAATTACAAGGGGGAGG